>JBAJHX010000115.1:5531700-5542602 GCA_037176925.1 Amniataba percoides
CACACACACACACACACACACACACACACACACACACACACACACACACACACACACACACACACACACAATAATCAATCTGCCGTGGTTCTTTCCCATTATTCAGGCGTGTGCCGGGGGCTCTCCAGCGCTCAGCTGCTCATACAATATTCAGCTGTGGGATTTACCGGCTGGCTGGGGAGACGGTGTAGTGAAGTGACAGAGCAGAGCTTGGTAGGGCTGTGTGTGTGTGTGTGTGAGAGGGAGTCTGAGTATGTGTTTGTGTGTGTATGTGTGAGAGAAAGTGTGTATTGGTCACTAAGCTCGGGACACGCTGAGCCTAAAATAGATTTGAGTCCAACCGGTCTGACAAGAGAAGACAGCTTTGACAGGGAGAGTATAAGTCTGTGAATGAATGTGTGCTGAAAAGCAGTGCACACACACACACACACACACACACACACACAGATACATGACACAGATACATAAACACACACACAGCAACAAATCCTCACTTAAAGTAAAAGCTCAACATTTTAGGAAATGCGCTTTTTCACTTACTGGCAGAGAGTTAGATGAGAAGATTTATACCACTCTCATATCTGTCTGTGCAGTATGATCGTAATCTCATTTAAATAATCTAAACTGTTCAAACTGTACAAACACACTCCTAGTAACTACAGAACTAGCGTTAAAATGATCATGTTTTTAAGTTCTCCTGAGTATCAAAGTAATGTATGGTAACTGTCTTTACATCCACAGGGATCCTGCAAACACAGAGTGCTAATAGCTCATTTGGCACACTCTTAATATTGCTTTCCAAAATGTAAACAAATACAGGTAACACACAGTTTGGCCATGACAACATGACCCAGTGCTTCTTCTTTACATCCCCCAAAAGTCCTCAAAAAGGGTGGGGGGATGACAGTGTATTTTGCAGAATATTAAATTATTCCTTTGACATGCTGCTACTGCAAAGTGAAAGACCCTCTTCATAATATGATATTCATAACACCTGTTTTTCCGGTAGAAACAAACAGACAAGTGAATTTGAATGCACAGATTTATAATTTCATCCAGACATATTTTGAACATGTAGAAGGAACTAATGGTGTCAAAGGTCAACAGAAACAAGATAACGACATATACTGCACTGTGGACCCGCCGATACAATGCAAAATAAAAGCATATATGCATGTACTGGCACACTCATACACATTCATGCCCTCTTTGAAGTCGCTGAGTTTCATACATAAACCGTCTACCTCTGTTGCTCATGAATAATAAACAGACGACTGGAGGCAAAGTCTAAACTCCGTCCTGAACGGTGTCCCCGCTTCCTATAAATCACGATCGTATTTGCTCACTGAATCTATGTCAGTAGATCATTAAGCTCCGAAGGCCAACGGAGCGGCAGGAGATAGAAACGGCTCCCCTTTCGCCTTTCCACACCTCTCTCTCCATCTCCACAACAACAAGCTTTTATTATGAAAGGGGGTGAGGAGGGGTGGGGGCATGCAGGCTGAGGCTCTCCTCCATGGTGCCAAACACAGGAATGCCATTACTTGTGAGGTGAAGCCAATACAGAAGGAGAAAGACACTTCATATTTTTATCTTTCAAGCACAGAGGGGAAAAAATGTAGGTTAGGATTCGTCCTTGGTATTTCCTAATTGGCTCTAAGGGGGGAAATCTCCATAAAAGGAAGCCAAAGCGAGTGAATGCGTGCACATGAAAGGTGGAGTCAAAAGAGGAAAAAAAAGGAAAACAAGAACACAGCTGATGCATGCTGCAATAAAGTTCAATAAACAGTACGACGCTTGTGTATTGAGTTGTGTGTATTAATTCATGAGATGGAAACAAAATCAACTCAGCAGAAGAACAAATGAAAATACAAAATGTATGAAAATAGGAAACAGACTTGGCATTTTTATGACGTGCAATAAAGTGGAGAAGAAGAAAACATCAGCCGCATTTTAACGTTGTATTCCTGTAATGGATTGGGTGTAAACAACCTACTGTATGTGTGTGAGTGAGTGTGTGCGAGTGTGTGCGTGTGCATGAGACAGAGAATTTTAATTTTTAATTGCACAGCAGGATAATAATGAGCACAAAAAGAAACTGTGCAAGCTTCAAAAGGATAACTCCCCGGGGGTCTAAAACATAAAAAGCGCCTCAAAAATGAAACTGCAAGAGGAAAGAAAAAAAAGACAACAACACTAAGGTGACAAAAATCTAAAATAAATTGGATTCAGCAGAAACTAATCGACAGCAAAACTCAACCGGGGGACCAAACGGTGCATTATAAAGATAAAGATCCTTGAGGGTCAAGGAAAAATGACTCATTGTTTCAGGTTTTTCTTACTTGGTTACATGGAATAATACCTCGCAGTCAGCTTCTCGTATTTGCAGAAAGAAACAAAGTAAAAGACGCAGAAGGAGGGACAGAAATAGATACGAAAAGACAGGAAAAGATAAAACAGGGGAAGAGAAGGTGACAGACGTTAAAACAGGGATAAACATCATAAAGATGAACTGGATGGTTGAGGAGGGGATGTTAACGTTCTCCTGAGACCGGGAACATACAGACCCCGAGGATACAGACCGTCCCTCCTCCACCGAAACTCAGCCATGAAACTCCTGACACACGCCTCCTCCACTCCCCTCCGCCCGCCCGCCCGGCCCGTGTCGCCCCTAACGGCACTTTGACAGCTCAATAATTGACTGCTTATCTTTTATTAATAGAGGGAGCCATTAGGCCACGGAGCACGTCTGGGGTTCGGTCTGCGTGCGCTCTGAGACAAAGCACCGCCGGCCCTCTGATCAGACACCTCCTCTTTCTTTTTGTCTCATAGTTTGGCATCTGCTCAAGGCCTCGCTGTACCGTGGATTCTTGATTAGCCTTGTACACAACAGAGGTGTCCTGTGGCAGCGTTACCAAAGTCAAGGCTAGTATTACCAATCAGAAACTGAAAGGGTTTGTCTGAAAACGTGTGCTTCGGGGGGGAAAGATGCTTTAATCAAAATTTATGAGAGGATGAGAGACACACCTCTTTACTCTCCAAGGAGACTAAAGATATCAGAACATATCAGATAGGGTCAAAACTCAAATATAACATAATCTCGAGATAACAAAGACATTGTTTTGCCAAAGATCCAAGCTCGACTGCCTCGCTGATGCTGCCTCAGTTTAGTGGGACAGAGCAGACAAAGGCAAGGAGAAATGACAGCGATTGATCAAAAGATCAGATTTTACTTTAATCAATCTCTGATACAGGCTGAAAGACAAGATTCAAAGAGGTCACTGTTGCTGACAGAGTATGGAGGGTCAGAAAGGACAAAAGCAGAGATTATTTTTTCTTCTCTGGGACTCTAAGACCTCTAAGATTTCTAGTAATTATACAAGATGATAAGAAAACAATTATTAATCGTCTGTAAGAGACAGATAATGAAATGACACCAGCTTAGTGCAGATAAATTATTCATTAATTTATTGGATCCACATTGACTAGTTTCCCAACTGACCAGCTAAAGTCAATAAACAAATGCGTATTAGTTCATCTAAACAAGCGTATTGAGCAGGCTAAGTTTCTCTGAACGAAAATGAAAAACACCCAAAGATCAATAACCGTGTCCCCAACTGTCTCCCAGTCTGTGTAAACTGGGACTGAGGCTGATGGTGGTTTATGGCCTTCAGTACCTGCAGACACCAGAGCTGCTGAAGGAAATCCCACTAAAGCAGCAGAGGCAGACTCATCCTCCTGTAAAAAGCCCTGCAGGGCAGATAAGAGTTATTGAAAGTGCACTCGAGCAAACACAGACCCTCAGCCTTGTGTTTCCCGTCGTTTGTCCTGCAGAGACTCTCTCAAGCTGATCAGATGAACGCTACACTTTTCAGCAGGGATGGAGACAGACTGAGGACGAGATTCAGACGCTATAAACAAAAGCTCTCATCTTAAGTTTAATATGTGGAGTTTGGGAAAAAAAACTGCTGTGTAATATTCACTGTTGACTCTTATTTTATAATAAGAGGCCTGCTTCATTTCTGACAAAGAGTAGAGATGGCAATGAAGATCTGGAACATTACTGTCTAACATTGCAGTAGACATTACATAAACTCCAGGACAGAGATGCATTTGAACAGGTGATGTTGCAAATCAGAACCCATAAACCACAGAAGCAACGAACACTTCTGACATTTTGAGGTGTTTCACTTGGACATCCTGTAGCAGCACACATCAAAACAGCAGTATGACCCTCCAACCAGCTGCGACGCGTCTTGACTCATCATTTCCCAATTTCCTGACCAGCATCAGTTCTCCAGCAAAACAGCAAAAAGGAATCATTAATCCAAAACTTTATTTTTAGTCTGGAACAAAATAAAAAAAGAGGTCGTTCTCCGGCCTTGGTTTTGTTGTCTTAATTGGGTTTTTTTATCTGTATTACCCCAAAATATCCACATTCATTTCCTCTGATGATTAGACATTCCTTCATTTAGCACACAGCTGAGTTATTTCCGAAGCTTTCTGAGGACAGCAAAGCGTTCTAGGCTCTCTCTGGGACACACAAATAGCAAGCTGTTGAATACTGAAGAGCCATCCATAAAGAAAGAGCTTAATAATCAAATCTGCCTACTTCTGCCCTGTGCCAGATATCCTTGGCCACAATGTTTGGAGGCAGAATGAGGGAAGGAGAAGGGGGGGAAACACTGGAGTAATACTGACGTAGAGCTGCATTCAATAAAGAAGAAGACATTTTGTTTATGTATAATGAATGCAACCATTAAAAATGCAGGACGGGGAGATATGAATGCCATTTCCTCCATCAGCTCAGAGTCAGTTTGACCTAGAAACAATCAAAACCACAATGAACACTGAAGCCAGTTTTATCTCCAGGGAGACCAGCATGTGCATTTGTTTACACCAAAGTATTTGTGATGTGTGATTATTAGAGAGAGAAAAAAATAAGTGGTGAACACCATAAAAGAAAGACAAGGTAAGTATGTAGGTTATGAGTCTGCACTGGGGTCTGCGGTTAAACCAGCTGACGCAGAACAGAGGCGGGCAGAGAAAACATCAAGCAGCCAGCCCCGAGCCAAGTCGCTCTGTTTCGCAGCCAAAGTGCGGAGAATCTAATCCACTAAAGAACACAAAATGATCCGTGCCCTCTGAGAGCCCCGGGGGGCCGCAGCAGAAACTAGAATACAAATGAGGCCTTTGTATGCGGCGTTCGCAGCATGCCGCCCCACACTGCTCCACCCATGATGCCAGACTGCTGGACACCCACTTTAATCATCGCTAAGCACAAAAAAATCATGGCACTTTCAGCCAGCCTGTGCCCACTGTTCACATGCAGGACTGATGACAAACGTTCATGTGTGGTCACTTTGTTCAGCTAGAAACTTCTAACCATCAGATAAAAACGCTGATAAATATTTGCATGCATTCCTGAAATACTGGTTGGTTCAGTCGGCCATACTGGTAAGTCTGACAAAAGTGTATGCTACAGATAAATCTACTCTACATTGCTAAAAGTATGTGGGCTCCCAAATGTGATTTCAAAACAACGAGTGCTTACGTGCTGCTACAGTACAACAGGCTCCTCTCTGCTGGGATGACTTTGCATGACTTTTTTTAACCCGGTTTCAGTGGTTTGCTCCGATTCAGCCTCGGGAGCATTAGTGAGGTGTTGGGAAATCAGGCCTGGCTTGCAGTTCTTCCCAAAATGTGCTGGATGGGGTCTGTGCAGGCCAGTCAAGTTCTTCCACATCAAACTCTGCACGGGGATATTATGTGAAACAGGAAAGGGCTGTCCATACTAAAATATCACTGTATTCTACAGCATTAATATTTCCCTTAACTAGAACTACAAGGGCTAGCCCCAACTATAAAATCATCCATAAAACAGACCAAAACTGCACAAAAATATACAGACATACACTTTTGGTCATGTTGCCCTTTTGCTGCCATGATGCTGTTTATTTTTGTCACATAGAACAGACAACTGCACATCTTTGAGTTTTAATCAGACGAAACGCAACATTTGAAGATGAAGAGGGTTTTTTTATACATTTCCTGTAACTGAATGAAAGGATGTAAGAATGAAATAATTAGCAGATTAATTCATTTTTAAAAAAATCATTAATCTCCACCTACAGCAGAGCAATCTATACATTTTTAAAAAGCAATGACGCCATTTGAAAACTCCCAAGTTTCATTTTGGACCAGCGAGTTAAAAAATTAGACTAAAGGTGGATTAAACCAACAGCCGGCACTTCAGATCCCATTACAGCAGGATCTGAAGTGTCCTAGATAATCATTTTCATACACGTCGAGAGTTTGTTAAAAGGACTTATATTTGCAGAAAAAAAGACTTTTGTCTGAGTAATTATAGAGCAGACTGAAAATGAACTGGGCCGTCACAACAGTGAAGCCACATCTGCACGTCTCTGTGTGATTTGGTTGAAGAGCCCTCAGGCAGGGTCTCTCATCGCTGCTCTGACAGGTTTCCGTGTTATAGGGCGGCTAAAAATGTACACGCAGAGCACTCTGTCCATTTATAAAAGTGTTTATTGACTGAAGTGGCTGAAAGGGTCACATTTCAGTCACCTAGACCAATAACTGTTTTAATCTGATGGCCTGTTATAAAGGTCTTTATGAACTAAAAGGGAGTCTGAATTTTGTGGCGTCAGTGGATGTTATGTTTCATGCAATGTTTTAAACCACATGAATACTCCAAAGACAATCTACAATTTGAATGTCCAATATTCACCACCTGTAGGATAGAAAGTGGCTGCATATCACAAGCTAAAAACAGTTTCTTGTGCATATTAATTGATTTTTTTACATACTTATAAACAAGAGCGCTGGTTGGCCTCTGTGTTCAGAGAAGGATTGCACAAAAGCATCAATGAAATTGAGTGTATTTACATGTTTTTAACATTGTAGAACCAGATTATGGGATGTTTAGATGCTAGAAACAAGCATGCACAGATGTAAAGATGTTCCTTCATAACACATATGAGAAACTAGATTTTGGTGTCAGCTTAGATTAACAACATTTTGTGACGTTTTACAGTTCAGTGAGCATAATGTGCTGTGACGCTGGTTTGTGAACTTTTATTTTGATGCTTCTCTCTCCCCCCTCTCATCATTATCTGCACAGCACATACATATAAAAAGGTATACAACCTTTTTCAGTAAGCAATTTCAGGCTCAATTGTTCTTAGGAGGCCAAAGAAATTACACATCCTACTCTGCCTCTCATTGGCTTTTTTTCTTGATGCCTTTTTCAGCAGAGTATTCCTTTAAAGTCTTGTTTTCAACCTCACTGAGACACTTTAATACTTAAATACTTTAAGAGGGGATACAATTAGTGGTGAATGGATCTCGATCTGTTGGTTTCATGTGATAACCGCAGGCGTGACTGTTAACCGCCACACCATTTCTGGACGGCCAGCTCCACGTTTCTAGTAGTAGTCACGTTTTACGGCCGCTAGAGCAGAATATTTCACACATCACACGGTAACCCATTTCGAGTTTGAGCCTGTCTATTATCTAAACTATAATCGAAGCTTTTAATATCCACTGTCTGCAAAAGCAAATATGGATTACAGAGACAGGGCGGCTCTATTTTACAGACGCACCACCTTTCTGGACTGGATTTAAACAGAGCTACTGGGAAATGACAAAGTTACCAGAAAGACTGAATGTGAGGTTTGTCCTCTGTTTAATGAATCACTTGAGTCCCTTATTTTCATTATTAAAATCGCTACAACTTGAGCCGATGTCTGCATTACAGCAGATTAGCTGGGCCATGCTTGCTCAGCATCTGGGAGGCCAGAAAGGTTATGTTTACAGGCTCGTAAAAGTGATTCTTATTTCTGACTGCCAGCGATAATGAATGCTCATTTCGACAGTCGTCCAGGGGCACAGATGAAAGGTTTTAGCTGCTGGTGCCAACCTCGGGATTTTTCGTGTCCATCTGTCCGGCCAATACCATCAGGGATGAGTCCGGTGGGAACGTGGAGGAGGTCATATGACTCAGCCACCCAGGAGCAGGATGCCAGACGTGGCACGGCAGCTTTCCTAATGACTACAATATGTTAAACCTTCTAAGCTCTCCTCCCGGCCGCAAGTTTTCTTAAAAAGGAACCTGACCTACATTTCTCCTCCATGCTCTGAATTCAGAAAAAAAAAGTTCCTTAAGCCTCAGTGAAGGGAGGACTGAAATAGCAACTCCCTCTTTTCACACTGCCTGCTGCAAGAGGCAAGCCCCCGAACCAGCCGACGAGGCCTTCCTGCAATTAACCAAAACTACAGACATGAAACTGCATTTATGTGAGATTACACAAAAATGCACAAATTTTGCACGAATTTTAAAACATGTGCAACATTAACGATCAGTAACCGGATGCTTTTGCCATCACTGCCTCTAAAGCGAATAGTAATACAAACACTGTCGCCATGGAAATCAGTGACTAATGTATTACAAGGATTTCCCTGGAAGTTTAGACACACAAATCAAAAACACAGCCACACGGGCAATGTGACGGCATCGAGAAACAATAACTCCACTCAGTGCAGGAATTCACATCTCCACAGGCCGGAATAATCAATGTGGAGCCGGAGGAGCAAATCAAGATGTCGGGGAATAAATCGAAACCCGGCACTCTAAGTCGCAATGAATAATAATGCCGACTAAATGAGCAAAAATGTAAATTTAGGGAATGTCAGAATTACTACACCCAATTGAGGCTGATGATAATATAACAGTTGATCGCTAGTGAGGCGGAAAATTTCATTTCAGCCACAGATAATCATCCATGTTGTTCATTTTCTGCATGTGGTGTGATGAGATTATAAGAGGCATTTCTGGGAATGAAAGACAGCAGCAAAGATTCACTAGATTCATTCTCCTGACATTTTCGCCTATCAAAATATGAGAAATAAACACTAAGCAAAGCAACTCCTGTCCATTAAAAGAGACAAAACAGTGCGTCGCTGGACAACAAAGACGTGGAACATTTTATTCGGGGACAGATGATTCAAAGAGGGATGGGGCAGCCGGCACACGCAGCTCTAGAAACGTCACTTTTCCTTTTGGCTAAGCCTCGACCGTTTGCGATGTGCCTCGATATAATCTCATCTACATCTGGCACAAAGTTTTGACAAATCTCTCGGCCTTTTCAGCCTGTTAACCTCATTTTCTCTGCAATACCTCCGAAAGTGCTGGAACATGTGGCAAAGTAAACAGGTCCCAGGATGGCCCGGTGTAATCACGCAGCTATTTTAATCATTTGAGCCACACTCGGAAAATAAGGCCACCTCTGAAGCAAACGATCGCAGAAAACACACTTTCACATGGTGACGTTCTTTAGAAATGGAGTTTACCTATTAGCAGAAATGAGATTTGTGTTTTAAGTTAATCAGTGTAGTGGATGTTATCAAAACTAAATTAAAGCTGTAGGTAATGAGCTGTTTTAAATGGAACAAAAGTACTTTTATAGTTTGCTCTTGAACTTTTGAAAAGTAATTTAGAAATATAATCTTAACTTAATTTCTAGAGTTGAGCTCTTTCCCAGAACTTTCTTCTCGTGGTCTTTTGAGTCTCGACTCTGTGACATCTGAGTAAAATCATTCAGTAATGAAGACAGTGGGATCTGTTTGAAAGCTCTGTAAAAAGACTGTCGGCGAAGATTAAATTAGGATTATTGACATCAAAATGAACGGAGGTTGTTTTGAGGGCTGCAACTCATTTTTTTTTATCGTTCATCCATTTCTCATTCTTTTGTTTGATAGATCAATGAACATTTTTTTCTTTGAATCAAACAGAAAAAGTTAAAATATCAGATAAAAGTTCCTCGAGCCCAGAGTGACGTCTTCAAATCGCCTGTTTTATCTGATTAACAGCTGAAGGCATAACATTTGAGAAGCCAGAACCATTAAATATTTCCCATTTTACCTGACAAATTACTTTGAATGATGAACTGATTCTCAAAACTGTTGCTGATTAACTGTCATTTATCATTTTTTCCTCCCAATCAGTACATTTTAAACCTGCAGGGAGTCATTTTTTGCTTGGGAGCAGCTGTAAACACAATATTGAAATCATCGCCTTATAAAGTTGATATGTTATCAAAAAACTTTAAAACATTCACAATCTATAAAGCAACATTATGATTCATCTGAAGGTGTGTTTCTGACCAATTGGGAAGTATAAATCAAACATTTTTAGCTCTGATTTTGGTCTCTAGTTACTCCCCTGGGGAAATATCTGGTTCTTAAATTGTTAATGCTTCGTTATGTTCACCGTCTTGAAGCTAATTCAGCCTGTCTGCTTGTTTGGAGAAGGTGTTTTCAGAGCTTTTTCACTGAAAATAAAGCAGCTGTCTCCTGCTGAGGGGAGCAATAAAAGTGAATAAAAATCAAAGATGCTAAAACATCCTGAGGAGCTGAAGTGAGCTGCAGAGATGAGTGCTGATCTCTGAGCGACACATCTCACATGCTTTTCGGATTTTGATAAGTGCAGCTTTAACTGAGGAAGCGTAACGTTTCAAAAGGTTTCCACAGACGCACCCTCCCAATCAGGGCTAGCTGCATTTTAAAAATCTTCCAAACGCTGAAAATGAAATGTGCACAGAGATCTATCAGTCTGCAGATACAGCTAAACAAAACACTGCAAACCCTGAGGTGTTTTTGATTTTACTGAACAATTTCTTGCTGCTTGATGTCTCGCTTGTAAGATTTTCTTATCACGTGTCGGATTCAGCTGGATGCCATTTAGTCTGCTCTCCGTCACCCTGAGGTCTGTTTAGACTAAAAGACTCGCTGAGGACGTCGTGCCTCCTGAAAAAGAAAAAAAAAAGTGCCATTCTTCTCGACGCCGTATCTTGAGTCCCACATGTGCTTGTCCCATTTTCCAAT
>JBAJHX010000115.1:5562294-5580785 GCA_037176925.1 Amniataba percoides
GGACCTCCTAAGGCTACCGTATCCTGCGCTAGACCACTTTCACCCGCTACGGGGCCCAGCCAAGACTTTAGACCGTCGGCAACTGCATGTAAGGAGAGGCACCAAATGGACACTATTCAGAAAAACAACCAGGAGAGTGCGCTACACACTTCTGACACCTCCGTGGAGGGTGTGCATTCACCTCTGACATAAAGGAAACCAGATCAGAGCAGCTGTTAAAAAAACAATTCAAAGTTTTGGTTAAAATGGCCATCAGCAGCAGTAACTTGTTTCTGGGAAAAAAGTAGATGGAAACAACAACAAAAAATTGCTGCAATTGATCAATTAACTATTGCTTTTTTAATCTAATCACACTGGAGACAAATTAGTCCAGCCCGATCAACAAATGCTGCTCCTTTAAAATAAAATATATAACAACATGATGATGTATAACATTTAAAAGCCTGAGATACATAAGAAAGTCTAATGATCTCTTACCTGCCAGCTAATCTGTGAAGAGAGGTTCTCCACGATGAGCCTGTGCTCTGTCCTCACAGGAGGTCCATACCTGTCCGGTCAACACAGGACGAAAAAAAAAACAACTTTAATACGCCATCTTCTGTACTAATAACAAAAAGGAGATTTCTGAGGTTCCACTTTGGGGGGTTCAGCCAAACCAAACTGGAGAGTTCTCTGTGGACTGCCAACATGGACTGTAGCTGAATTTATTATCACATATGCCAGTTCTGCTTTACAGAGCTGTGCCATATAATAGACATCATGTGAGGATAGAAAAATGTCCATGGTTTCATATTATTCACTGTGTTGCAAATCACCCACTTTAAGGTCATTTGAACAACGTTTTGTGTCCTCCCACAAAACACAGACGCAGTGTGGCGACACAAACAGAGGAAAGTGAACATGACACTGAATAGATTATGCCACCAATTTACTTGCGGTCAATTTATATCATATTATTTATTCAATGAAGTTGCAGAAAACCATCACCTTAGTGCTCAAGTGTATGTCATGTAAGAGAGCCAATAAAAACAAAAAAGGACTGGAAAATGTGCAGTTATCTGGATATGAAATGACCTACATCAGGAGAGGAGATTTTGGTCCTGTCGCAGAGCCCTACTCATGTTCACTGCTGTTTTATTTGCTCTTCACCAGCCTCAGAGCTGTGTCAATATTTGAATGTGATTCAGAGGTGGAATAACAGGTTCACATTAATGGCTTGATTTTATTTATTTAGTTTCAGGAATATATTATGAGGCAAGTGTACCTGGATCCCATGCTGCGAGATGGACGATAGCCACCGCCTCCGCCACTAAAACGTCCCATCCCAGGGCCGCCACCTCTTCCTCTTCTGGAGCGAGCATGCTCAATAGTGACCCTGAAAAGATAGATGAGAATTTATTAAGATGAAGCACATGAAATGTTAAAAACATGTCTATGAGGGAGGAGAGAAAGGTTGTTGATTAGATGTCCAATAAATGTAAATAGTTATGTATTATCCTGAGTGAGCTGACTTAACATAAACCATTTACTGGGTTATCTAGGGCAAATCTGCATAATGGTAAATCAACTTCAACAGTGTCAATAATGAAACAACTGCCAGGACTCAGACAGCACACATGTTGATGACTAAAGTAAAACTCAATCTAGGAGTTAAAACTGTGTTTGGGGTGTAACCAAAATGTGTACTGGGGGATGGTGAACATCGGCTTTAGCTTGCTGTGTTGGTAAATTAAATGCCACACTACAATAAATACAAAAGGTTGTCTGAACTCAGGGACTCAAAACTCAAAGAAACCATCTTGGATTAGATTATCACCTTTCACTGCACAATTCTTTCCCATTCAGCTCGTAGACAGCATCATCTGCGTCCCTGTGGTCGTCAAATTCCTGAAAGGAGAAAGTACAACATTTTCAAAAGATGAAAAACAGGACACAACTTCAAACTCATAATTCAGAAAAAAAAAGGGTCAGTATGGTTGGTTGATAGGACAAATGCATTGGCTAATCCATCACCAGATGATTAGAGTAAAAAAACAAGGTATGACTTAAATTCACACAAAGTGGTCAGTCGCACTCACCACAAATCCAAATCCATTCTTCAAGTTGATTTCCCGAATGCGTCCATATCCCTTAAAAAACTTCTCCACGTCTCTCTCTCTGGCATGAGGGCTCAAACGGCCGATGAAGACTCTACAACCACTCATTGTTATCTGCTGAAATGGAGAAACACAATAGTTAGTAAACATTAACCCAGACTGTGAGGAAAAAACAGCTTAATATTTGACATTTAGATGTGAGCAACATGACTTCACTCAGCTAAGAGTTAATTTTAGACATTTCACAAGCACTTACAGTTATAATTTTAGCTTATTTAGTAACAGATCTATTACTAATGAGAAATACAGACACGATGGCAGGTGCTATGTTCATTATGTTAGACTTTGTGGCACCACTTCCTATTTAAAAAGGTACAAATTTACATTAAGAATAATCTAATAAGCCAAGTCTAGACTTTAGGGAACCTGAGCAGGATTACAGCCATATGATACTCGAGCTCTGGTCGTACCAGTTTATGTAGTAATTTATATACAAATGGTATATTATTCGCACAAACACTTCACACAAAATTAAACTAACAACCCCCGCAGTCCCTAGTTTATTGTGTGGAAGAAGCTAAATTTAATTCAAGAACTTCATAACAATTCCTGCTAAAATGAAGATTTCTTTGTTACTGTTGTTTTTAAAGAGATAATAAATGACCCCAGAAGTATATTTGGTGAAATAATAGTCAAACCTCTTCTTGGGCCCAGCTTAGCATTTCAGTCCTTCACTACGAAACACAATTTGGACAACGACGCTAATTAAATACACTCTTTGACGGAGTTAACGTAATAAAGCAGTTGATAACTGGTTTATTTAATTTTACCATCCTAATGCGGTTGTCTAGCATGAAACAAAAGCCGGTATCTGTGTTTAAAGAACTGTTTCTCTTTAGGTGCGGCCACAAGTTACCTCGAGGTCGACTCCGGTTAGCTGAGCTAAGCTAAAGGCTGCTAATTAAACCCATATATCTCACTAGCCAGAGCTCCGTGACTTTTTAAAAATACAAGGATTTCGTTTATGCAATTATTTCAAGTCAATTCGACCACATTCTAACCTGTTTTCTTTCTCAGATCGTCTCTTTCTTTGCTTTTGCGTCGCTGGATCGTCTTTGCTGCAGCTTCACTTTATCAAAATGGCGTCGAGTCCAAAGAGCAGGGAACCGGAAACGCTGCTGCCTTTAGGTTGCCAGGTTGGTTGTGAGTCGCCGGATATGATACTTATCTTAAAGAGGATGACGACTTCCCCCCTTATTCACTTAGAAAAGTATTGCAGCGACTATATATTCATGTTATAGTTAAATAATCATAATCTCCTCGGATTCTATGTTTTTCATTCGGAAGAAAGTAAACGAATCTTCTCTGAATGATAAGAGGGATAATGAACGGATTTGGCAATCCATATGAGAGATTACGTTGCACGTAAACAACTCCGTAATCGGGGGATAAAACATTAAAACTGTAATTAGTAGTTTAAGAGTATGTATGGTCAAAGAGGAAGAAGAGGCCAAACTTTTTTTTGTTATTCTGTCTCTTTATTCTAGTACTATATCATCATTCTTGAATTGTCTTGGGTTAGGAAAAGGAAATACAAGGTTAAGGTTGACACAGTACAATAGAAAAAAATACCTGTCTGGTCTGGTCTGTAGAAAGACTTTTGAGCATGGAATACTGATCTCTGTACAGCTCCTGCCAACTCAAAATATACCAACAAATCTGAACACAATACACTTGGTAAAATGTAAGACTACATCAAAAAAAATAAATAAGACTATAGCTTATTTAAGAAGATGACGAGGAAGTCAAATGACTAATTTGCACTTTCAACCCCATTTATAGTGTTCAGCAGGAATGAAATGACTGTCACTGTTACAAGTCCTGTGGTTTCCTTCCTGAGAGGATCCATCAACATACTGCAGCAGGAGGGATGGGAAAAGATTAAGATCACATGTGGCCTGGTTCACTGAGCTTTTGCATTAAAAAAAAAAAGAAAAGCAAGCAGCATGGGTTAAAATGAGTAAAACTACAAGGAGGCGATGTTATTCACCATCGTTATCATCATTATAATCACCACCATCACCAGTATCAGAGGGGGAAATGCGATTAACAGGGTTGTTTGCCTGTGTGTAGGCCAAAACCAGGATGATTACAAATAACTTATTGACATCATATTTTCCCTTTATGAGAACTTGATTTTCTCAGTTACACAACCTCAGAACTTCTTAAAAAGCTTAGTTTAATTTCATTGAAATACTCTGTCTGTAAACATGTCACAGTTCAGTTCACAGTTGAAATAAATCAAACAATAAATAAAACTGGCCTTATAGGAATAGTTTGACCGCCTGGGAAACACACTGACTGGCTGCTGAGAGTTTGATGAGATAACTGATACAGATTTTAAGCTCCAGGAAGCTTAGCGTAGCATAAAAACATGCATCGGGAAAAACAGATACCCTTGGTCTGTCTAGAGGTTAAAAAATCTGACTTTAACCCTACCCACCTCCTCTAAAGCTCACTAATTCAAATATTTAAAGTCATTTGTGCAATCCACACAAAGAATGTGTAAAGAAACGTCTTTAACTTGTGGAAAATGCCAGATTGATTGTTTTACACAGATTAAAAAAAAAACTTAAAAAAAAAGAGGAGATTGCAAGGAAGGTGGGTGGCCTGGTAAGCTCTGAAAATACATGTCTGTTATCTGACTCCAGCTGTCAGCACTACTTTTCGATTCAAACTCCATTCAGAGAAGAAGCGCTTTGAAAGTTGTTTGCTGGTTGTCTTGTGAAAAAGCAGAAATTCACACATTTTCAAATCAGCATCATGATGTACTTGTAATGTTACAGTTTGTGGCATCTTTTCTAACCATTTATGGCAATTAAGTAACAGCGAAATCTGTTTATTTGCGGGTCATACTGCTGTAGGTAGCCAGATTAGTTAAGCTGTGTGAAGTGCTAGATGCAGTGAATAGAGAGGGGTGATTGTTACTTAAACACAGCATTGGAGGGCTGGTAGGCAGACCGTTACCTCCAGACAGTCAGGCTAGCTGTTCCCCCCCTTTCCAGTCTTTATGCTAAGCTAAGCTAACCGGATGCTTGCTGTGACTTACTTCAACATACAGATATGAGAGTGGTATCAATCAATCAATCAATGGTATCACCTTGCTCTCGGCAAAGTAAGCGAATAAGCGTATTTCTCAGAATGTAAAAACTTTTGCTTTAATGACTACTGTTATTAAAAGGAGATAGTTGATTTTCAGCTTTTCTCTCTCATGGCAGCTCAGTCTTTATTGGTTTAATGGTGAAAAAGGTGATAAGACCAGTATCACCCAGGAACATTCGCTGGGTGTAAATGCACATTTCCTAGCCTGGAAGTTATCGCACCATTATAGTATAAAGACTGTTAGGATATAAAAACGTAGATAAAACTTGTACTGGGTCACAAAGTCAGGAATTATCAGTGTAGCAGCTTGACTTTCTTGTTTGTGTCTCTGAGATGTTCACAGATAGTGACTGGGCTACCCGAGGCTGTATGAACAGCGAATACTTAAACTGAGCGGTAGTTGCCCTTGAATTTTTTTATGAACTGGTTATACTGACAGCTAGCTGCCAGTTCACTGTTTAAAACAAGTCCCAGGTTAGATAATTTCTTTTACAAAAGGAAAAAAGGAAGAAATACTTGATGATATGATCAAAAGTTTGGTGTCTCTGTTTACTTGGATGTTTTGTCAGATTCTTTCAACATGCAAGAATTTTTCCGAGTCCTGAACTCGAGGAACAGTCAAATCTTTAAACGTTTAACCCTCTAAAATGGCCAAAGGTAACGACTTAAGATCCGCACAAAGAAAGTAGAGCGAACGATATCAGCTGAAGGCCACAGAGAGGTTATTGTACCTATTGGACTTTTGTTAAATTGAGCAGATTAACAGTTTCCTGGTTATGTCGCTATAAGTCATCTCAGGTGTCTATCAGGTTATTCTACAAAAGCAGCTCAGAAGGCAGGGCAGGGAACAAGGCTGACCAAGGTTTAAAAGTTCATGGAAAAGACTAATAATAACATACTACAAACTTCAGATCTACAAGTGGTTGCTGTTATGTCTGGGCCACATTTCAGGGCTCAGGTCAAAGTTCGTCATCATGTCGCCTGTAGAAAGCACAGGAAGGGCCTCTGTAGGTCTGACGTCTCTGGCAGCAGTTCTTTCCATGAAGAGGGAGCTCCTCTTTTCCTGCCTCTTTACTCAGAGGACAAACAGTATGAGGTCAGGTGGTTGTTCAAGCCTACTAATGCCACATGAGCCATGAGCAGAGGTGGCAGGAAGGTCTAGAGGTCAGCGTATGTGGGGGATGGAGGGGGCGGTCACACCCTCGTGTGGCGACAACTGTGGGAGGAGCCAGTGGCAGCTGCTCCGGACGGGGACGAAGGGTCCTCGTCGCTCGACTCGTTCTGCTCCTCTTTGTGGAGGCCGAGGCTGATGTGGCTCTGCAGGGCCGCCGGGGTTAACCACTCCTTGGGCAGGCAGCTCTGCAGGAAGGGGATGCAGGAGCTGAAGTACGCCAGTCTGTTAACCCAGCGAGGGATCTCCCGCCCGCACAGCAACTGGAAAACATCAGTACATGTGTGGAGTCTTTTGTTTCTTAACACCATGGAGTCAACAGCCACGCATGTGTAAAATCACCCATCATCCTCAGCTGTACCTTGTGTTTAGTGCTAATTATAAAATGTGGTGAACATGGTAAACATTTCACCCGTTTTAGATCCATATCTTGTATCATTGTAAACATATCAGCATGTTTATGTTAGCAATTAGAACAGTCTGACTGGAAAAACTGAAATTTCAACCCGATGATGATGCAGCTGGATGAAAAGTAAACAAATCAGTTCTTACAAGTCACCCTGAGATGTACGGAGCTCTGGAGTGGTCACACCATATTCTTCCCTTATAGTTCATGCACTATTTTTGTTAAATCATTTGCACAATTTTATAAATGTGCGAAAAGACTAATAAAACATGCACACAAAGTCCTTAAGGCTTGCACACAATATACTCACATTGACGATGTGTGTGTAAAGATGCTCTAAATAATAACAATGTACTGACTGTAAAGTGTTAATAGTGTATCTCTATAATGCATCCCAAAAATTAAACTTAATTATTGCATCCTACAATAATGATGTGAAAAAATAACAAATACATGTGGCTACAACCTGCCTAGTTGAAATTGCTCCTTCTGTTCTGGTTTGTGAGTATAGTGAAAAAAAGTGGAAAAAAAAAAAAAGATTGATGTGACCACTCAGGGGCTCTGTAGAGAACGACATGGATCTCTGTAACAACTTTAATGGCACACCATTGGGTAGTTGTTGAAATTTTTCAATCTGCACTAAAGTGGGGCACTGATAAAATTAGTGGTGGTGTCAAAGCCCAAACTGATATGACCCCGATGACATCAACAGAGTTATCGTCCTCTCTTAGGAGACATTATACAACTGTTTTCACAGGCTGAGTAAAACTCCTCATGATGACTAAACTGACCTTGATGTGTGAAACTGGTGGAGAGCCTCTTTACGTGTACTTCTGCAGACAAACTTTCATGTAACTTTCACTTATTTATAGTCACTTACTCAGCCCTGTTCTGTATCTTATAGTTTCTGAACAGTATATACAGGAAGGAACAAAAAAAACAAAAAACATTTGGCAGTAAAAGTGGTATCAGACTGACCTCAGACAGCGAGGAGGAGAAGTGGTTGCAGTTTTTGTGCATTAGATGGTAGGCGTTGCCTTTGAACTCTTTACCGAGCTCCTCCATGATTTTATCTATATCCTCCTCTGTAAAGTCTGTGGTGCCCAAAACAATGGCCTCCCTGTTTGAGAGCAGAAAAATACATATGAGGACAGGACTCTTATCTCTAGTGTTAACATTAACAACATCACAGTGCATTGTGTGCTAAAATGGAGCACACCCACTTGAATTTGAATGTCTCTCCCAGTTCAGCAGCGTTGCCGGGGTTGATTTCAAAGATGCCACTGAAAGGGTACGGATGACCCCCGTATGCAAATTCTGTGTGGACAAAAATGTAAAACACAGGTTAAGTCCTCAAGCAGAGGCACAAAACAACTGTAATTACACAGAAGCAGGCAATTAATCACTGAAAGTCTGTGCTTAAATCATTAGGCATGGCTAATTACAGGCTCGTCCTCCCTGTATTTACAGGAGTATCACAGAAAACAGTGATGAGGCGCAGCAGATTGAATAAAGGGCCTTAAATTTTAACTGTGAAGCCTTTGAATTAATAAATTATAACAACAAACACAGTTGATGTTTCAGCCATATGGGAAAGCAATAAATATGCTGTTGTGGATAAACAACAACAAAAGCACTTCTGTCATAATAACTACTTAAATATAAATCTACTCACTTGAGTATTTTCATTCTATGCAGCTTTATACTTTTTCTCCAGTACACCTCAGAGGAAAATATGGTACGGTTTGGTTTTTTGTACACTACATTTGTCTGACTGCTTTAATTACTTTATTACAATTTGACAGTTTGCTCAGAGATCCTTGGACATAATAGTAACTACGTAAGTAAAAAATCTAATCTCTTCTAAAACTTGTAAAACTGTGGGGTAAATTTCACAGGTTCCGTTCTGGTGGATTATATGCAGCAAAATGTAACTTAATTGTATTTTTATCTTTTTTTGTGTTTTTTTAAGCTATCAGAACATTTGGAGTTTTTACCTGACAGAAAATTCAATATAATTACATTAATGGGGTGATTACAAAAAAAAATGCTACAAGCAGTAAATAAAATGCTGAAATTCCATAAAAAGCAATAATTTCCTACATTAGTAAAGACTGTATTTGTACTGTCATCATTTTTCACAGTGCACAGAGCCAATATTTCTGGTTGCAAGGGCATAATGTAATTCTCAGTGATCTAGTTTCACGCTGCTCTCTGCCTCTTTTTTTCCACACCACATGCACAAAATACACAGTGAGTCAGTGGTGACTCAACCCTGAAAAACGGGGTCTTGTTATTAGGAACCATATTCCATATTCCATTTTTAAAACCAGACTTCATCTGTGTCTGTGAAAGCAGCCTCATATCAGCTCCGAGGAAACCTGATGTGATTCTGCTCTGAGAAACTGTAATGGGGTTTCACAGACACAAAGGAAAAGGAAAGGAAGATCTTACCTCTGCCATAAATCTCAATGCCTGAGTGGAAGACTCCAATACCCAGATTGGAAGTGTATTCGTTTATCCAGTACTGCAGAGAGAGAGAGAGAGAGAGAGAGAGAGAGAGAGAGGATCAATATCAAGAGTTATTTCGTGTTGTCTCGGGAAAGACACTGCAGCAGCACAACAGAAAACACTGATGCTGCAGCCTTAAATAGTACTTCACGGTACATTCAGTCTCAGGAAAATACTTGGTAAATAAATTATACTTCCCAGGAGAGGTTCCCATATACATTTATTCATCATAGATATAATTAAACATTAGTATTTGGGAATCACAATGATACTGCACTTTAGCTATTTGCTGTTAAAGGAAGAGTTTGACATTTATTTGCTCATTGACTTTCTTGCAGAAGGTGAGATGAGAAGATCAGTACCAGTAAACATAAAGCGATAGCAAGCAGCTAGTTAGCTTAGCATAAAGACTAATCACAGATTAAACAGAGAAGATTTTATGTGTTTATTGGACAGAGCCAGTCTAACTGTTTCCATCTGATTTCACCCTTTATGCTAAGCTAAGCTAACTACCTCCCAGTTCCAGCTTCATATTTCAACGTGAGCATAGTGTCGATCTTCAAATCCAAACTTCCAGCAAGAAAGAAAATAAACAAGCAGAAACAATAAATAATAAAAATAAAATCTAAAAATGTTTCTTGGGTTGTTTTCTGTGATTTAAAAACACATCTTGTTTCACTGCGACTTCACAGACTGGTTGAAACTTGCTTGGTAGAACAGACTCAAAGTCAAAGATTGGTTGTGTCCTTCAGCAAGACACTGAACCTTAATAGCTCCTAATGTGTGTGCAAGAGAAAATATCTGCTAAATAATTTATTTACAGTACTTTGTGCCTGATTAAATAAGCATACCATAAATGAGCAGTGGCATCCCAGCATCCATTGCATGGGTCAGATGTACAAACAATAACACAATCAGTATCTAATCTATATGACCTGCAAATATTTAGACTTTTAGAGTTCACAAGAAGAAGAGATCCCTGTGATCCATCCTGCCGCCCCTCACTGCAGACAATCAGGAGGTAATTTATGCCCGGACCCCACGCCCACCGACGCTCCCACACCCTTAGACACCCCTGAGGAAACATGCTAAGAGCTATCCACGCTGCTCCAGCTGCCATCTATTAATAATAGAACATGTTTCCAGGCTCAGACTGATACAATAAAAGCATATCCACCATTTTATTTTGTGTCAACAGGGTCTGCTCATGTTTCTGCAGCCACTTCAACACTTTAGGAACTCGAGTTCTGGACGTGGAACAGTGGAGGAAATCTTGGAACCAGCTTCTAACTACATGGACAAACTCCTCCACCTAAGTGAAGTGAAATAGTGATAAGCTGACAATGAAATGATGTGACTTTCCCCTGAGTGCATAAACAAACGAGTGCTGGCAGCAGTAGTGGCGCTTTTTTTCAGTCGCCATCCGGCTGATATAAATCGCACTTCTCTGACGACGCGCCTTGACTCTCTTGTTTTCTGAAATCCTGCTACGTGCCAACACTGCTGCAACGATCCGTGCAGTCTGTGTGCAGATACAGCATGCACAGCCGCACACATCCCCCCCGTCACACCGATTCCATGTTGATTGATTTGTCATCATCATCATCCGTCCTCGCTCGATGCACTCTCAGGCGCATCTCGCCGCCACTCTCTCGTCTGATTCTCAGCAAAGTATTTACTGCCTGACTCCGGCCATCGTGATCACTTTCCTCCTCTTCAGCAGCCCCTGTATTACTTGTTAAGAACCGACACAGAGGAGCCACACTGGGGTTACATCAGCTGTTTGAGCAGCTGTCACTTCGGGCCCCACTGAGGCCCTGAGACGGCCTGAACGCACCAAGAGAGAGCCGAGAGTCCAAACACTGCACCTGGCTTCGAGTTTGTGTCCCCCAAATCTCTGTCTCTGTCTGGTTTGACATTTTTTACAGCTTCTCAAAATATGCAGTGAGCTGATTCACGCCTGGAAAGATGCAAGATGAGGACACTTGTTGAAAGACTCGCGACTTCAAGTGAACAAAAGAAGCTACTTAAGGATTCAGCCTCGTAACATTTTGCTGAATAAAAATAATGAAATGATCATCTCTAAATCTTCACTCTGTAGGAGTCTCATTAGATTAACTGCAGACTTATGTTATTATTTAAGAAGTCATGCTTTCTCTTCTCTACCTACCAACAGCTTTTAGCATACTAATAAATTAGTACTATAACTCCTTATAACTCACAGCTGTTGTGTCATTCATTACCTATTTTACAACTGGATAGACCTTAAAATTACTGGCACATAATTATATCTATATATAGTATATCTGCTTCCCACTACATCATGGTGTGTTGTAAATGATGCACTGAATGTGTTACCAATATGAATAAACTCGCCACCATCACAAATGTTTTGATGAATTCTGCTGATTTCCAGCAACGTGTTGCATAATCGTCACACAGGAGGCTGTTGAGCAGCACAGAACAGTATGTGAGGAGCAGGCAGTGGGCACACGAATGAATGAATGAAGACTCTTGTCCTTTACCCATGTGTGTGGGTTTATCTGAGTGCTCGAATGTGTGTGTGTGTGTGTGTGTGCTTGTATGTGTGCGCATCATGTGGCCTGTATACACACTGACAGAGGTCACAGGGTCGAGGGAAGCTCTGGTTTCATAGATTCAAGGCTGCAACATGATATCTTTATTTTCCTGTACACTTTCTGCCTTTCAAATGACTTTATAATCTTTTTATATTCATAGTTAAAGTAATAGTTAACTGTTTTTTACATGTCAAATACAGCAACAGTCTTAAACATTGTCTGTGTTGGTATAATTTGGCTTCATAACACAATGAATCACAATAAAAAGCAGCTATGAGTCTTTGGGGATGGGTGTGAATGTGCTGAGAAAGAAAATTACTTTAATTCAACAGTGTCAGGAGCACAATTAAAGTGGCAAAATCAACATAATTAAACACTGGATAATCATTTATGCACAGAGGTGTATTTATATAATCAGACTTTTGCTTCAGGCACAGCTCTGCCTCTTATTCATGTAATATTTGAGCCCGGCTGGACTCTTTCCAACACTAAAATATCTGTGAGGTGCACATGTGAGAACAGGTGTGTGGAGGGCCTGCATGTTCCTGGTGATGCATTCACTTCCTCTGATCACAAAGCAGAAACAGAACAGAAAACTGCATTAAAAAAAAAAAAAGAAAAGTGTGAGTGGTTGACTCTTACCATATCATACACGTTCAGGATGACAGGTTCATTGGCCATGGTTTAAACCTGAGCTGGAAAGGCAGAAGTCCCCCACCCTCCAGGTCTGGGGATGCCAGGTGTGGGCGGGTCACCCCAACCAACAGGACAGGTGAAGCTCAGCAGGGCGCCATTATGACAAGAAGAAGAAGTAGAAGCAGTCAGATCCCAGCAGGGCGAAGCTAGCTGGAGGAGGAGGAGGATGCTAACAGGAGGTGAATCTCCACAAAATGTCACTCAAGAGGCGATAACATGATCCGGGAAGGGCCTGCGAGCGCGGCGGTGCCTCCTCTCATCACTGCGGGCGGAGAGGCGGCGGTGAGGGCGGGCTGGAGTCAGCGGCGGAGGCGGGGAGCGGGTTCACCAGCAGCGGCGGCGGCGGCAGCGTCCCCGGCCGGCGCTGCTGCTACCGCTGGCCCGCGTCCAGCATCCTCTTCGCGGGGAAAGCTCCGCGGCATGACTCCTGCGAAACACCGCGGAGGAGTGTGTGTGGATATATGTGAATAAAAAGATATAAAAAGCGGGGTTTTGTTGCTCCTTTTTTAAAAATATGTCAGAGAAAGTGCGGTCGATCCAGCCGACGGCTCCGACTCTCCGCTCGGGACTGAAGCGATGGATGACATCATATCTGCCTCCAACAGCTGGTGGGTGGACCGGAGCGCGCTTTATCATATTATGTTATCAAATATGATTTTATTATTAATATTATCGTTTTGATTTTTATTTGTTATCGAGCAGTGTCCTGATAAATAGAAAAATCGCCTCAAGTTTGATGTTTACTATTAAAAAAAGACCGACCGTTGAAAACCGTTAAAACACAAACTTTTATTTTGTCTTTCAAAGTGTATGTTTTTCGCTCACACTTAAAAAAAAATAGTTAAAACTTCAATATAATTAAAACTAAAAACATTTTTTTGATTTAGTTTGTGATTTAAAATTAGCAAAAAAAAAAAAAAAGCTATACAAACAACTCCATGATGGGTTTTAGTCGCTCTTTTAGCTAATATTAATTTATTCCCAGTCTTGTGGTAATAATAAGCAGAATTATGTGCACAAGAATGATTTCCTGCACACAGTTTTCCCTAATTTACACGTTTTATTTTGAAAGTAATATCAACAACATCCGGTGTTGTGTCTTCTTCACTGACTTTACAGATTTAGTTTTAATCATTTAGTCAAAAGAATCTAAACTTTGTTCTAAATCACTACGGAGATGTTGTAAACTGAAAAAAAATATGAGAAATTAAGTTTGATTTGTTATAAAATTATTATAAGACATGCTTATTATCCCATAATTTCAAGATCTCATATTACCTCATTCAAAATTGATTGATCGCCTAATTTTTGTAAATCTCCTCACATAACGAGTCACCACTTTGGCAGTCTTGTCATTATTATTCAAAACCAATATCTCTATATTGGTAGACCATTTCCATTGGAATAAATGAAAACTAAAAAGCCAAAACCAGGTGAATTCAACATGAATTTTAATACAGCAGGTGCTTGGATGTACAACACACAGTATTTGCATAACTTATTAGTGCTTCTGATTGACGTTTCTGGCATCCTGCACATATTCACAATCCCACTCAGCAGAGCGACATGAAATGTATTTACAGACAACAAGAGCCACACACAGTCAGACACAACAGCATGATAGATGAGCTGCAGACTGACAAATGTGCACAAATACACCCGGCACACACAATTCACTTATTCATCTGTTACTGGAGGAGTTCCGAGATTGTGGCTAGTGCAATGCAAAAAAATTAAGTTGTTGACACAAACTAATTTCTTGAGAAAACAAACCAAAACAAAAACTCTCCTTTAAAGTGGCTGACACTGCTTTACAGTATTAAGCTGTTGATTCTTCACACAAATGCGCAACTCGCGTCCTCCATATCAACATAATTTCATTTTCACCCCACAAGACAAATCACTTAGCAGCAGGCGCGATGTGATTACAAGCACTGGCCTCGGCGCGAAATGAGGAGAATGTTTAAAATGGCTGCGATGCACAACATACAAACATGGCAGCATCTCTCTTAGAGTCTTCAACTATGACTGAACATTGAGAAAGCTGCACACCACAAGATATACATTTAAGGAATGATTTAATATGATACAGATTTAATGGTTCAACCTGAGTGACCATTTGTAATAGACGCTTTATTATAAAACTACTTGGTAAAATGTGTATTTTGCTTTAAAGGGAGAAGGGGTGATAATCTATTTTTGTTACTGTCAACAAACCCTATAAAAAGACCAAAGGCAACAATTAACTGATTTCACTAATGAGCATTGTCTAATTCAGACTAGAGCACAGCATGTGTATTAATTCGCAGCTGAAAATTGTCCCCGACAAATACACTGTTCCCTACTCTGAGTAACATCTGCTGAAACTCATCAGCTGTTTTATGTGTGCAGACCAATTTTTGAGAAGGAAACTAAACGTGTGATGTGTTCTTAAAGATTTACATATAGCACAAATGGGTTTGTGGCTGAGGATGCTGGAATGTATTACCCTTTTACGTGATTTGCTGACAGTAAGAATACGTAGCTCATCACCCCCACATCCTTTAATTGAACATGTTAATGGACGTAGTGGGTTGATTTTCATTTTGATCATGATAAGGAGCAACACCAAACACCACCATTACTTAGAATAGACAGGAAAGGCACTCTAAGGTCCATTATACATTTTATCACGTTAAACTGTGGGCTTCAGTCCACAGTCACAGCAGGGTGCTGCTCCTTCCATGATTCTGTGCAAATGTGCAAAATGAAAGTCAATCCCTGGTGGTATTAATTTTGAGTGCTGAAAGACTGAAAGTACAGTGGGTTCCTCTCGCATCGCGCCCCAGACAGATCTGCCATTCAGAGATGGAGAAGCAGAGAGGCCGACGAAGGACTGAACACAACACTGCCTTTCAGTTTGCAAATGGACCCTGAATCTTGACTCAAAGGTTTGATAGTTTTCTGCACATACAACCACTACGTACGGGCAGCTGTTTGTCTCTGCCAGAGCTGAGCCCAGCTCAGCTCGGCAGCAGGAATATCAGGTGTACATTCGTCTTCTTACGAAGTTATTTAGTTAAAGTCATCTCTGTTGTAAGGAAGGATGTCAACAAGCTACCATAAATCACATGAGCATGGAGAAACTCATCACTGACACCGATACAGACTAATAAAAAAAAAGAAAAAGAAAAAAAGTTTACTGTTTCGAGTTTGTTCCCTCTTTCACTTCTTTGGCCTTTAGCAAAGTTTTTGATCTTAAAAAATAACAAACAGGTGTCGGCGAGGTTAAAAGGACTTCCTGTTGTGCCGCATGTAAAGGAACGCAATGATGGCTGCAGCTCCAGCTAAAGCTGCCAGTATTCCCAGATGAGACACAGAGGATTCACGCTCAGGTTGTGAGCCTGTGGGTCCATTCATGTGACGGGACGACTGCAAGACAGATACAAACACAAGAATATTAAAGCTGCACTGGAGGTGATTAAACAGGAAAAAAGGGAGAATGTGGAATCAACTGCTCTGTTTGCTTAATTTGCATGAAATTCAACTTGTTCTTTACGGAGTGACGAACAGACACCTTAAAAACATGCTTAAAGCACTTGTTTGCATTAAGTGTAATCTGCCTGCATCATAAATAAAAAATGTTAATACCTGTTCTGCTGTTGTAATGAGAGGTGAGGCGCAGTAACTGTTCAAATGAGGATATCAATGCACCCTCTCAGTCTTTCCTCAGAGGCATTTATTCGTAGTTGTTTTTGCACAGAAAGATTCTCAGAAGTGAGAGTGGAAAGAATGCTTTTTTCCTCAGATCCTCACAAGGGGACCATCGCTGTATGACATGGCCGTGCATGACTTTCAGATTGTCGGTTTTGGCAAGTTATCAAATGCAGCTCCCAGAAGAAATAAATTCTACCACCAAACAGATGTTGGAGGAGGTTTTAGATGCTGTTGGACGATTCAACAAGCACTTTGAGAACTTACTACTTACAAAGCTGAACAGTCTGCCTATAGAGAAACTTAAAAAAAAAAAAGTCTATTTACTGTAAAAACAGAGGCCATGCTTGAGGAAAACAAACAGCTAGAACATAAATAATAACATAAATAAATACTCATTTTAATGGCTAGACCATTGGAACAGCTTTAAGAGTTAAACAGTGAGGCTGGATGCCAAAAGTGTTTCATTCATTCCAATAATTTCACCAAACCAAAAACAGATTTGTGGACAGAGATAAATTCGACTGCTTCTAATGGCGTGGGCTCCTTTCTGTGACAGAATGAAACCTGATGAAAGCACAAGTAGCATTAATGTTATCTGAAATTAAAAGTAGGCTTATCCAACAATGTGAAATTTATTAAAACGCTTCTTCTTTCCTTTTTTTTCAGGATTGCAGCAAGATTTCATCTCCTTCGTGTTACTGTTACTGTGATCAAATATCAGACATTCAGGGGTTGTCTTTTCTTGAAGAAATGTTGCTGTGCACTGTTGGTAGGAAAACCCACAGCCACGTAGAAACTGGATATTACCTCTAATCCTTTGCAGCACATGGTTCTCTGATCTTACATTACAGGATTTCTCAGGGATTCCCACTGTGTTTCATCTTATTTATTTAGTTTTTAAAATATTAGAGGAGGTGGTGTCCAATACGTTTGAAACACAAAATAAACTTTATTAAGTGTGGGTAAAGTTTAGGCCATTATTTCTGATAACTGAACAAAACATTTGGTCATTAAAGGTTCAGTGCTGCTCTGTGTTGCCACAGCTTTTCTTGACTTGGAAGGCCAAGAAATAAAGCTGTTCTCATAGACGTTGAATATCTGTTCTATATTTTGCATGCCCTTTTGCAGCTTTTATGTTTTGGTGCAATTTATTTTCCAGTAAAGTTGCATTAAAATTAAAGTTTGTCACAGAAAGAATAATTTCATAGGCATCATGCCGCTCACCTTCTTCAGGACACGGAGCTCCACCTCATCCCCTGCTGTCCTAAACAGCTCCACTGCAGCTCTGTGTGTTTGGTCCTCAAGCTTGATCCCGTTGATCTACGCAGTCAACATGAAACAGAAACTATGAAAAGGTGCTTTTCCATTTATCACCACCTTTAATCAACTTTAGTTAAGGCTGTAGTTAATCATTCATTTTATTTTTGATGAATAAAATAAACTATTTTCTGAATTACAGTCATCAATCAATATTTTTTGTTCAATTTAAGACTAAGACAAGTAGTAAAATTCGCAACTGAGAAGATGAAGCAAGGCAATGTTGAATATATACTTTGTGATTGGAAAACATTTTACTGTTGTTCTAATTTCAATATTCAGTTAAATCAGAACACAAATCAAACAGGGACAAATGTGGAAGCCCATGTCTGCATGGTGGGATTAAAAGAAATACTCCTGCAAGTCACTGTGATGAGAAACTTTCATTACTATAAATACAAAGTACCTCAGAACAATGACTTGGTGTCTAATGATGAGTTAGTATGTTAAAAATAATGACTTGAAACAATGACTTGAATGTATCTCACAGAAGACCATTTCATCTGTGTTAAAACACAAAGAAAGCTTCTCATTATTTTGAGATACTAACTCCTTATTTTGATATGTAATTACTTTGCGATAGTAACTCAAGTTTGTGACACCAAGTTATTTTGAGACTGAAAGCTGATCAATACTTTGAAATACTAACTTTTTTTCCATACATTTTGTCATTATAATAACTTTATAATTTTAATAATATATCAGATTGGCAGAAATGGACTTCCACACTGAAGCATCACAAACTCTCTGACCACAGTGACTGATCGAAGTGATTGATAGGTGATTGATTACCGCCAGGATCTTGTCCCCCTCTTGGATTCTTCCATCCAACGCGGCAGCTCCATCTTCTTTTATTT
>JBAJHX010000115.1:5585288-5612510 GCA_037176925.1 Amniataba percoides
TTTATCAGTGTGAGGTCATAAGCCCTGCAAACTCACACAGGTGCTCTAATTCATTCTGGATGATTAAGCCTCTTCTCTTTTGACTTTTAAATAGCATTTGCGTCTTCATCCATTGTTAATTGGATTTAATTGGACTGCAAAACTTTTTAATACCTCCAATATGTTGTGTGGGTGCCACACTTCCATTGTTAGATAAGATTTTACCTCAAAACGGCGTCCCTGAACAAATGGGAAACCTCCTTCTCGCTCCTCCGGTCCCCAGCATCCACCCAGGTTGGAGTTCCTGACGATTGTTTGCTCATGAAATCGAGGGTTGAAGTGAAAGACGACATCTGGACCTCTAATGAAGTCAACTTGGAACCTGCGAGAAAAAGATCACATCTGAGTGCTGCTGACAACAAGGAAGTTTTTAAAAGTTATGATGAATTTTGTAGTATTTTCATTTTTCAGAACAAAAGACTCATCAGTGGCTTGTTAACTATAACTGTAAAGTTAAAGTAAAATAGTGGAGACAAAGTGAAGCATATGTTGAAGATGACAACATTGCCATGACCTGGAGGATCAGGATGGACGCTGGGTTATTACATTAAACAGAAAGCATGACTGAAAGCAGAATTAGAGGATGACGGTCGTTCATACCTGTCTGCACCAGGAAGGGGCTCTCCCACTATTGTGATTAAAAGTCGCGGCATAATTCCAGCATGAAGTGGGAGATCATATGGCACCATCTGAAAGGAATATTTATATTTTAAAATAATGACATTACATTTACAGTGCTAAAATGAAAAAGATGCAGACTGACAAAATTATGATTTACTATGTTTATTACACAAAAATACAAATGGAAACAGTATTTACCCTTTTTATCACATCCCCAGGGTAGAAATACAATTGTTGAGATTTGATCCCTAATAATCTGAACTTGGTAATATTTAGCTACGTGCCTAACAATAAAGAGGGAATTTTTGGTTAAACATTATTCAGACTTTGACCTTGCCCACATTCCTAATGCAACACCCAACTGAGTCACCATCTCCCTCATTTAGCTCAACACTCTTACATAACTTACCAGTATACGTTGAGATAAAGATAGAAATAAATAAAATAAAGCAAAATCTGGAATTTTCAACATTTTTACTACGACAAGGTATCAATGGTACAAACTGATGTCTGAGCCAAAATACATCAAACAATAATGACCTTTATGTGACGTTTATGTGAAAACATTGATGAACATACAGAGAATAATCAAACTGTGATTTTATCAGAGGATATAAAAGTGACTTAATGTAGTAAACATATGTTTTTTTTAAAGGTGTAATTTAAAATCATATTGCACTTAATTAAAACAACACATTCTCCAGGCAGATTAAACACAAATCCTGACTTTATACTGTTTGTAAAGATTCAGTCTTCATGTGGCCTAATCAAACCATATGGCGACTCTGGAAGTGACGTCCTTGTCCGACTGAAAAGTTGAGTTCATTGCTTTCAATTATATGGTGGATTATATCTGGGCTGAAAGACAAGAATACATTTTTGATAACTGCTTTTGAATATCTGTTGATTTGTTGATTTATATTTAATTGCAGCCCCAGCAGAGCCCGAAGATACAGAAGGAATCATCCAGATACAGCCCCCCCGACTGAACATTCACCATCCTGAAGACAATGCCAACAAGGCAGGGAACTAACTTTCTTTTTCCACCAGCAGCAGCATAAGACAAATCTGAGTATTTTAACCTGTTCTACAGTAGAATTGAACATCTCCCTTATATGATAGCAGGTGACCAGCTCAAGTGACTAGCAGAGCAGATGTACATTTAGCTGGTTGTAATTTCCCAACACTGGATCCCACAGAGAGATGTCACACTGCACACCAGAGGAGGAACACATCAGTAAAGAAAAGCAGCAAGCAAGCAGCATAATGTTATTTGCACACAGTGCTGTTACTCACCAGCATGCCTCCTGGAGCGGCAGGCCCGCCGTATGGACCCATAGGCCCGGGGCCAGGACCAAAGGGGCCAGGGGCAGGAGGGAAGCCTCCACCTGCAGGTGGTCCCCATGACCCGGTGGGTATTGGGGGGAAGCCTCCAGCAGGGAAGGGAGGGAAAGAGCCAGGGCCAGCTGGAGGGGGGAACGCACCTGGACCACCTGGTCCGTACATCCCGTTACCTCCTCCTGGATAAGGCACATTTGGATAAGGCCCAGGGGGAGCTCCAGGGCCTGAAGGAAATGGTCCAGTTGGGTAGGAAACAGGGCCTCCAGGTAGCTGTCCTGGAGCCCCTTCAGGCGGATACTGCCCGGGGAAGTGCCCCGGGAACTGCCCAGGGGCTCCAGGGCTGGAGGGGAACTGCCCTGGAGCTCCTGGGGCAGGTGGATATTGTCCAGGTATTCCAGGACCAGGGGGGAACCCACCAGGTGCCGAAGGAGGTCCCGGGTATTGACCTGGTGCTCCAGGACCAGAGGGAAAGGGGAACTGCCCCGGGGCCCCTGGGCCAGATGATCCGCCTGCGAAGTCAGCTGGGGCGGAGGGCTGGGAGGGAGCTCCTGGAGCTGAACCAGGCCATCCTGGGTTTGTGGCAGGTGGGGGGTTGCCAGCAGGAGCTGATGGGTTGGTGTTCCCCGTTTTCTTCGCCTGGCTCGGGGGGTCATCTCCTAAAGCATCTGCTAGCTGAAGCAAAGGAGAAAGTGACTCTGTCAGTACACAGTTAAAAGATCTACTGAACCACCACGCTGCCTCATGAAAATGATGTGAAAACACTTGAAACTCACCGAGAAATCTGACATGATCTGAAACGGAAGAAGACACAACTTTGGTTAGTGTTATTGTGGAGTTATGAGTACAGGTCATGGGAGGCTGTCAAATACTTAAGTGACACACAGGCTGAGTAATGCCACAGTAAATGTTTCCATCCACGACTGGTGACCAACTAAATCCTTCTGGGCAGAGTCTAAACAGCCTCACCAAACTGAAACAGCAGTAAAACAACATATATACAGAAGCTACACCGACTTTATGAGCACATTCACGAGGTTTCACGCCTTTAAATATCTAGTTAAGTAATGTTACACAGTTGGCTACCGACCTAGCTAAGCGAAGCTAGGAAGTGTTAATTCAGATGTTGTTGCTCTCGTTTGTTCATCTTGATTCCGAAATGTCAGAAAACGGTCTAATAACTGATATTAGTTGTCACCTCGCCAGAAGATGAGCTCCTCTTCGATGTTAGCGGATAACAGAGTTGATTTGTCCTGCTGTTTGAGCCAGTTAGCCCGCTAATTTAGCCCGCTGAGGCAGAGGACTACAAGCTGACGTCAGGGACCGCCCTCAGAACTACAACGCAACGATGACGTAGCCTGAAGGCTGGGCGCGTCCCCGGAGCACGCACATTTTTTCAAGTTATGATGATTACAGATCTATACAGCTCTGCTCAGAAGAAATACTGCTGCTGTATCATATGTCAGCTCATATTGGTGGGTGATACTGTGTGGAAGAATTCCTGGCTTTTTAAAATCACAAATAAAGTTAAGAAAATGTCTTTTAAACAAATTAATTCATTCTACTTAGCTAAAATATAGATATAAAAACTCCCAAGAGAAATATTGATGTGAGGTGTAGTTGCTGTAATGGTGTTCTGTAATTATGAAGGACTTCTGATATAAAAAAAGAAAAACTATGTGCTTTTATTTCTAAAATGATTGATGAGTTGCTAAATAATTTTCTGTCAATCCACTGGAAATGTTAAAATAAAAAGTTCACTATCTGCTTCAAAAATGCAGTGAAGTGAAAGTATAGAGGAGAATCAGTGGTGGAAAGAAACATTACCTACTGTACTGTACTTTCCTTTAGTTTTTACATTTTCTGCTACTTTCTATTTCTACTCCATCACATTTCACAGGCAAATATTATACTTTTTAACTCCAGTTATTTTTAGATTATATAATATTTAGAAGATATAATCAACAGATAAATTACTATGTAATTATATTAGGATAGAAAATCAGGGGGAAATTCACAACAGATAAATTAGTTGAAATTAGCTCCATCTTTACTAGCTGTGGTATGAAAGTGATAAACAAACTGAAGCATCAATAATAATAATAAAATGCTATAATGAACATTAATCAGAAATGAGACATTCTGCATGATGAGTATTTGAAGTTTATTTTGGTGCTTTTGTAGTTTCACTTAATTTTGAATGCAGCACGAATCAGAATCAGAACAGAAATAAATTAAACTACTGTGTAAAAGTATAAATATAAACGAACGTTTACAAGTATAAATATATATTTAAGTATACTATACTTTGATATATACATATATAGTATAAATAATATTATATATCAATTAACAATAGTAAGATGTAGACATAAGAAAACAGGGTATTTATACATTGTGTTGCTTTCATATCACAGTGATTCATCCACCTTTTGTGAAGTACAAAATAGATGGAAGTATAAATAAGTAAAAACTGTATGTAAGTACATTAATTGAGTAAATGTACTTTCCATCACTGCATATTTCATATCTAAAAGCTCATTTAAAGAGCTGCTCTCCCTGCACATGTTGAATTACACTCTTTATTTTTATTAATGAATGCAGAGCTGAGGCTGTGCAGGCCGGATCTGTGCTGAAGTTTGGAGGGAGGGGCTGCAGGTCTGGGATTGGTCCGACTGGTCACAAGATGAAGTGAAAAAACATTGAAAGCGTCAGAAGCGTTCAGAGCAGCAGCTGCAGCTTCACCGGATTTCAGCTCCACAAACATGGTGAGTCCTGCGCTGTTTCTGCCTCAGACCGGCTCTTATTGTCGCCTCTGCTCCTCAAATCGTGAGATCTTAACAAATGTGAACTTCCGCGGACTATGGAGAAAGAAATTGGCTCGCGTTAGCCTGTTAGCTTAGCATTAGTTCCGCCCTCTGTCTGTCGTGTCAAGGCAGACGCAGTGGAGATGACGAGTTTCCGGTTACCGATTTCAGAATAAAATCCGCTGTGGGCGAAGATGCACGTTGACAAGTGAAAAATTAATTATTTTGGTTCAGAATTTTCCATAGCAAATCCTTTAACATGCTATACTCTTAATTCTGGCTGCAAAAAAATACTATGCCAACTAATGCCAAGCAGGCTCCCATGTGTAAGGACTTTGTCATTGTATGTTGATGCATTAAAATTAATATAGTAAGTATAGACTATAACAAAAGGCACTGCAAGTCATATATTTCATTCAAAACATAAAATACTTCTGATTCCTCTAAGTGTAATCATCATGAATACAACAAGCTGCAGAAGTATGTTAAATTACATTAATTTACAATTAACAGTAACAGAAATAAAAGACAATGCAGTCTTGTAAAACTACTAGCTGATTTTGCAATACAAATTGACTAAAATAAGGATAATGTGGTAATGGTAATAATGGTCCAATAGTGAGCATTTGAACTTGTGTCAGCATGAGGATTTATTCTGAGGATTTAACATGTGATTCAGTGTTTGGACTGTATGCACAGCAGTTTTCTTCAATTGGAAAAAAGATATGAAGTCAGTTTGACTCTTGGCCCTGTTGTGAAAACTGGGTCGAACATATAAAGTAAAAGTCAAGAGAGACTGAAGGGCAAAGGTGTCAACTATAGTTGTTTAGTTGTGCTGCAACTAAAGTTGAGTAATCTGCAGATACTTTTCTCAGTTGTTGAATGCCAGAAAGCAGTGAAAATTGTGCATTATTGTGCATTGTCCGAACAATGGTCCAAAACACAAAGGACTCCAAAATCCTGATTATAACCTAAGCATGCTGCGTTCACAGCACCTGTAAACATGGTAATATATTATCACCAGAGACTCTGACACCACAGAATACATCTTGCTTTTCTTTCAAAATATTGTAAACAACACAATGATTGTGAAATGGCTGCTGTTTAATTGACGAATCTTGAAATGATCTTTGCTCCACTTGCCCTTTATGCTTTTATTTTGAAGACCCACCGAGCTTGCTTCCTGCACTGATGCAGCTGCCTGTGTGTTTAGCTTGTTGCAGCAGTTTGGTGTGTCTCAACACGTCTGGGGTTTTGGGGAGCTGCCTTCATGTTAGCTCTCATGATGAAGATCAGTGTTTCCCTTCAGGTCTCTGTCTGCGTGTCCTGACAGCTTGACTCTCTCCAGCGTGGCTCAACATCTGGCCTCATTCATACACATGAGACACATTAAATGAACTGGAGTCTTTAAGTTAGCTGAGTCTCATTTCCCTGCCTCATTTAGCTGCCTCAGCCCACAGAGCTGGCTGCGGCTGGAGGAATTCAAACCAGGACTGAACCTGTGGCCACTGTCGGCTTGTATTGTCATGCCTTTTTCATCATTTCCCTTTGCATCCTGTTTTTCAACTCTCTCAGCCCTAACAACAGACACTCCAGCCTCTTCTTAATCTGCAAAGATCTCTCTCTCTGAGCCCAGTGAAATCCTGACTCCCACCAGCCATCTGTTCAGGAAGGTGTAATTATAGAATTCAGGGACTCTGCAGAGACTCTTAAAGAGTTTATGTCTTTGTGGTGGAGTTATGTAACACTGTGTATGTGTGTGTGTGTGTGTGTGTGTGTGTGTGTGTGTGAGGTTCAAACCAATAAAACCTGTTGAGAATGGTGCATTGTTTTTCTGTCTGAATTAAGCCTCTGGGTCAGATTGGAAGATAACTTAAAAGAAAACTCTTCACGTTCACACAGATGATTCAGGATATTAACACACTACTTCACAGCTGAGCAAGAAAATGCATAAAAGCCTCTTAAAGCTACAGTCTGTGACTCTGCAGCTGCCTCACATGCTCTGCAAATATCCTTAAATACATTAGGTCAAACTAAACTTATTTAGCAATATATCAAAATGCATGCATATTTTGTATTTAGATTTTTTGATGACAGTAAATAATAACACACAACAAGTCAATTATTCTGCATTTCCATTACTACAGCACTTACTGGTTATTGATTATATATGTCCATATAAGCCCATTATGATATTGTTGGAGGGCATACGCTGTCTACTCTATGGCTAATAAGCCCACATATCCACGCTGCAATAGTTATTTTTATCTATAATTATGTGTTTTCCAGTTCATTGATTTGTACTGATACATTGTGTTTTTGCTTTACAAGTTTCTTTCTGAGCAAATGTTTCTTTGTTCTGTGCATTTAAGAATCTACACAGTCTTCCATGTAAAGATGAATGAATTTTAATGTGGAGGACAATTTTGTTCTGTTTTCTTTACATCTTTAATTATTATGCAAAAGTTTTGGAAACATATCAACAAATGTATGTGGAGTCGTTGGAAGTAAAAAATCTTGACAGTATAAATTCTTGCAGGCTTTATGGGTTTTGTGTTACACAGAACAAACGTAGTATTAATAGTTCCTCTCTTTTTCGATTTGGAAGCAACAACACTTTCTGTTTCTGTCAGAGTGAATCACTGGTGGTGTGTGATGTGGACGAAGATTTGGTTGATAAGCTGAAGAAGTTCCGTTTCCGGAAGGAGACCAATAATGCGGCCATTGTCAGTGAGTATCCACCTTCCTTAAAGGTGAAGTCTGTCACCTGATCAAAACTTTCGTATGGGCCTTTGATTTGTTTATTGCAATTAAATCAGTTTATTTTAGAATTGTACAGATGTAGTAAACCAGATTAATTCAGCCTTAGCATGATTTCCTAGATATAGTGAATATTTACTGATTTTTAAAACATCACTAGTGAACCTGCCACTTACTCGAGACGACTGGAGAATATTCACAATAAACCCACGGTCAGATTCACTGTTGTCCAAACTGTTGTCCGGTGCATAAGCATGAATTAGATATTTCCATCTGAGCAACACTGTTTATTATACCATTTACAGAAGCAGGGCTGTGAGCGAACACTGCATTATTTTTCAGCTCACACACAGAACAAACAGCCAGCAGACAGGAGGGATTGGGTTGACCTCCAAATATTAGCTTCTTCAGTAAAGCATAAATCATAAATTGATGCTTTTATTTCAAATGTGTGTGGTGGTGGCCACAGTACCTCTTTAAACTCCTGCATAAAGTAAATGAACTTTAAAATGTAATCAACATTCATCCACCGCTCTGCTGATTTTATGCCTCAAATATGTTCAGACAAAAAATTATTTAAATGCCCATTTACAGTATTAATGTGCAGTTGTTTGCCATTAAATGAATAATTAGAAACTTTGGAAATACACTTATTTGCTTTCTCAGTGAGAGTTAGATGAGAAGATCCTGGCATGTCTGTCCTTTTAAATATGGAGATACAGCCCACCTGAAATCTAAGCCTACTTCAGTACATATCCAGAGGACACAAGGAAGAGTAACCTCCAAATACAGCAGGTGGTGTGGCTGTGTACTGTAGCATCACTTTGAAGCTTTATCCTCCACTATCTCTGGATCAAAATGTCATTGCGGCTAAATTGGATTACGAGTGTGTTTGCACGGCATGGACTCTGACTCAAAGGCAAACACACATTTTACACAAGTAGATTTCTGACAGGAAATATGGGTAAAATATATTATACAAGTTACATATAATATAAATAGTTTTTGTTTTTCTTCCTCTTATTTTATTCTTATTCATAAGAGACTGTTGGACTGTTACTTTTTTAACATTACCACAACTATTGCAGCTTGTAGTCACACTGCTGGTCTCTGTGCTGCTGTTGGCTGAATGTTTTCTTGTTTTACTCTTCAGTGAAGATCGACAAAGACAAGCAGCTGGTTATTCTTGAGGAAGAACACGAGGTAAGTCACTTATTAAACTTGTCATTATTATATAATATATAATGTTCATGTGTCAGCACATAATTTAATACATTTGCTGAACTTTGAACGGCTGTTTAATGTTAAGGTTAACTTTCTCTCACTGAACATGTGTCTTTTTCAGGATATTTCCCCTGATGATCTAAAGGATGAACTGCCTGAGAGACAGCCGAGATATCCTTTGAACAAATTACTTATTTTAACGGTATTAACATTTTTACACTTAATTATATAGTTTTGTATTTATCCTCGTGTGAAATCTGTGAACAGTCCTTAGCACCAGGAACATTTATTGTCTACAGTTATAAATACCAACATGATGATGGGCGCGTTTCCTATCCTCTCTGCTTCATCTTCTCCAGTCCAGTGGGTAAGAGTCCCTCTGGAGTTATTTTTGAATGACTGGTACATTTTGATTATTGCACTGTTTTATCATCATGGACATTTTTTTTGTTAACATTTGTGTGTTTTATGTGTTTGACAGGTTGCAGACCAGAGCAGCAGATGATGTACGCAGGAAGCAAAAACAAACTGGTGCAAACCGCTGAGCTGTCCAAGGTTAGTGAACCATCTGTGAGACACTTCTAACACTGATGCTAAGTCTTAATAAAGAAGAAGAAGAATCCTTTATTGATCCCACTTGGGGAAATTAACAATTGCAAGTTGCATCGGGTTGTAATTGATGCAACAGTAATATTAATATACTAATATTAACATGGTCATATCTGTAAGATTAGTGTTCAGACTCTAAAAAAGTACATTATTTTGATTAACCAGGCTAGGAGTTAAAGGTTAATGTAAAAATGAGTGTATTAATGTATGATATAAATTAATGTATTGAAGTCATGTAATTTATGGGATTTTCACCCATTTTTCTGGGTATTTCATTACATTATCTAACATCTGTTGCATTAGTACCATACTTTACACATCCTAGGGCCTTTTTGTATTAAAAGTTTTAAAATTCCGTTTCCTGCTTCTTATCCCATTTTCTTTTCCCCAGGTGTTTGAGATCAGAAACACAGAGGACCTAACAGAGGAATGGCTCAGAGAGAAGCTCGGATTCTTCGGCTAAAGTCGTCTCATACGGTGGTCTGGGGTGTGAGGAGGGTCCAGATTGCACAACATCTCTTGGGGAGAACGCACCACAGTTAATGTTTCCCTCCTCTTTGTACCAGACCTGATTTAAATAGTGTTTCCAAACACTTCCTCTTAAGTTTTAGGCCTCTTTTTAGAAGAGTTTATGGCGCATTTCAGTTCAGCGTGCCTGAAGATTCAGACAATCACAGGAGTTTGTATACTTTTCTGTGACTGTCAACGTGTGTGGCACCAACAAAACCTCACCCATCAGCCTAAAACTGAAAATACTGTTTGACGCAGGTCTGCTTTTGTCTCCCAAACAATTTATCCATGTGCCAGTTTGTGTCCGTATTGAATTAACACTCCCATAGCGTTTAAAGTGGGCGGAAATTGACAGTACTCATCCGCCTCTCCCTAAGCATGTTCATTCAGGACGATTTTAAAGGCATTGTAACAATGGTTTCAGTTTCCTTTAGTAGTTTACACTCAGCGTTTTGTTTATTTTCTCTTTGAACCTCCCTGTTTCACCTTTTTATGTTTAACATTTTTTTCAGAATTTGAGGGAGTCTTACTTTTAGTTTTTCCTGGTGTATTTAGGGTTAAGTTAGCATTATACTTTATAGCAGTAAATTCCTTTTTGTTATGGAAAACAACTTCCTGCCAGAACATCTGAACAATCATAGCTACAACTTAGAAAAACAGTATAGCTTTTGTCAGTCTCTCCTTCAGTATTCATTTCAGGTAATTTAAATGCTAATTTAGGTAACAAACTGTAAATAACAACAACACTAAGACCAATTTGACCAGTGGCACTCGTAAGACGTTATATATAGAATCTGTTGTACCTTCTCCTGTGCACGTCGACAAGTTGGCAGAAGCTCTTGAGCGGTGCTTATCACGCTTCAGATTTACCCGCCGGCCCATCTTCAGATCACATCTCTTCGTCTCTGTTTAGAGAAAAAACAGTGACTCGTGGGTAAAGCTGTATTCTGCTTCCTGAAAACTACATTTCCACTAATACATTCCAGACCGAGCAATTTATTACTTCCTACAAACCTCCGTCTCTAGCGACCACGACAGTCTTGAAAACACTGCACACGGGGGCGTCTTTGGCCCTCTTTTTAATCTACAGGGCTACTCTGTATAAGTGGGTCACTGTGTCTGTAGGGAGATTGTTAGCTACTATTGTGCATTATAGCTATTTGCTGTTATTAGTGTTATTGAATGTTGTGCTTCATTCTGACGTAAAGCCACTTTGATCGCTCAGTGGCTGTCGCAGCATTGAGAATGACGGCTGCGACTTCTCCAGATGCCAGTTGTGCTTAACATTTAGACTTGATATGTAAAGGACAGCATCTGGGCACTTTCTGTTTTCCATACATAGCAGGGTTCGACCAATATCGCTTATTAAAGGCTGACGCTGATATCGGATTTGCCAGCAGCTCATATTTCATGCAAATAACTGACTAATATTAGCTTTAGGGTCATTTCAAATCCAATGTGGTGGAAATACAGACTTAAAACAACATAAAATATGTCAAACACTTAAGGAGCCTGTTTGCATTTGTCTGCTTTCCATAATCTGCTGTAGATTCTCTAAAACAGCACTTAAATCAATTGAACACACTAAAACTCTTAAAGTATTAGCAGCTGGTTTTTTAACAGCAGGGTGACCAGCCCCACATAGTTAAAGCTAAATAAATTGTACTTAAAATTGTACTGTAGCTGCTAAAGACCGGTTTCATGTGAGTGGTAACCATTAAATTGGTGGTGGATGACTCAAGTGGCAGATTTCGGATTCTTAATAAAAGCTTAATATCAGCTCTTTACATTGGTCTGACCCTCATAAAGAATAATGGGCACAATTGAATTCCACATGTTCACTCATCAGTGTAATCTCCTATTGAGAAAGTCCGGATAAGGGAGGGCAGTGAATGATTTAAAGCCCCCAAGGCAGAAAATCGCCTCTTCAAGTCTACCATACCAATGCCTTGTCTTAAATTTTTTATTTGTTATATTTACATCTGTTTTTTTTAAAAAAAAACATGAGGCCAAATTGAAAATATGACACAAAATGTTTTGTGAGAAAAACAGAAGTTGATTGGAAAAGCTTTGTAGGAGGACTGTAACGTTTCTTTTTTAAGACACTAATTGTTTTCAACTTTCTGATCTGTAAAGTTGAGGAGACATCATCTTTTTTCTATTTAAGCCTAAACCTGGTTATGAAAACTAATAGAAACGGTTTCTTTTTCCAGAGATCTGACTCAAAGATATGTACGCACAATCACACGTTCACGTTTCATGTAAATCGTGTATTGATGTCAAACGTTGGACATGAATCATTTCTGATTTACATGCCGGGACAGGGCTTAAACCAACAGGAACAAAGGGGTATAACTGTAATCACTTGTTTTGCTGTCTACTGATAACATCGAAGCTAAGATTTACACTGTCAGCTTGATATTAGTATTATGATGCAGGAGCAGAAAAACATTACTCCAACATGAGTGATTCTCATATTTATAACAGTTTCTGTTCTTGAGCACAAGTTGTACACTGTCCTTTATGGATTAAAAAAAAAATTTTATGACCCTATGATCTGCAAAAACTTTTCAAAACTCAAGGAAATTTTTCAAAAAATGCACAGCTGACCTGAAATCAAGTATATGGTTTGTTTTGACACAAGCAATACGGGCTAACTCTGAAACAGTCTCTGTATTTGATTTCCTGTATTGAAATGTGCAATGTACTGGTTTCAATGTGAATATGAAAACATATGTAGCTTTTGTCTTTTTAAAACAAAATTCCTAAAACCTCTAACATGTGGAGAGCTACTGTAAAAATAAGTGCATGCTTTAATCTGTCAGAACACTTTTCCTAAGCCTGACAGAAGTTTCCTAATTACATATTTGAAAATGTGCTGCTCTGTTGCATGCATTCCTTCCAGAAAAATTTAAAAAATGAAATGAATCTGATGAGAGAGGTACAGTTTATTTGCATCAAATTCTGAATAAGGGGGCAACACTTTGCATCTCAAACATCTGGTCTCAGCTGTGTTCTTGCTCTACAATATTTAAACACTAACAGTTTCTTTGAAGAAACCTCTACTATTGCTATTTTTCATGGAAATAAGTTGTAATAGACTTTCCACTGATCATGTAACAAAACGAATCTCCCCGACATATTGATATTGAGCCATGTATCTGGTTGTGTCCTGTGGATCTAATAGCTTTGTTCCTATGTGGTGAACCTGTTGTATATTTGGCCTTTTGAGTCTTTTACTTCAATCTGCAAATGTGTTGTTCAGCTCTTGGTGTCCTCTCTGATCAAATGCAGACTATTCTATTTTGTTTCCTTTTTAATACAAACACACCTGAGACATGTATCATAACCAGCTGCCTCATGCTATCAGTGAAACTTGAGATATTTGTATTTTCCCATACTTTATAAAGTGTCTATTGTCCTATTATCCAAATAAAATGTCAGTGATGTTTACCCCTCTGGTCTCTGATTGTTTTCAAACCAATGTATATGATGTGCACCTGTTTTTATCGAATTTGCTTCAGATGAAAATGAAGGAAATCTTCCTGGTTTAATTGCAACACATTTTTTCACAATAAATAAGTAATAGAATATATATTTGCATGTCTCATACACTGTATAGTCAACCTAGAAAAAAACTGTTACAAGAAAAATTTCTGCATTCAAGGATTAATGTAAGCAGTACAAACATTACATTAGCATCAAACTTTTCTCAAAGCACTAAAATAAAAGCAGTTATGCAGAATGGTTCATTTCAGAAGTTGTTGATTATAGTATTTGATGTTTTAAGGTGTTCAGCGCTTTGATGTAGCAGCTGGTAAAGATTGAGCCCATTTTAATTACTTTATTTTGCATTGACCAAGAGAAAAATGCATCTGTTTGTTATTTTATATTTTGTATTAACAAGCTGAAATTTTAATGTGACCTACTTGTGAAGTATTGTAAAGTATTATGTAAAGTAAAAATTGTGTTTAAGTACAGTACTTGAGTAAATGAAACAAGTTAATTTCCACCACTGATAATGGAGTAAATAATGTATGGCTAATTTAAGGACACATCTGCTTTTGATTTGTGTCTAATCTGTATGAACAATAGTAGTTTTTGTATCAAATTGTACAAAGTATGTCTTTCATTGAAACAAAACAATTAAATGGGCTTTAAAACAATATTAAAAAAACTGTTACATTATAGATTTCTGTAAGCACAAATATTTGCATAATAATAATAATAATAATAATAATAATAATAATAATAATAATAATAATAATAATAATAATATGAATCTTCAGAGTAACTAAATTTATCAAATGGAGCAGAGGAAACCTCTGAAATATAATGGAGAAAAGTAGTATAAACAGAAATAATAAATTAAAGTAAAAGTCCCTCTAACTTGTACTAAGTATGTGTGTGTAAGTAAATGGAAGTAGTTAATTTCCATCGTTGATAATATGATGCGGCCTACAGGACAAGTGTTTGTTATTAAAGCTGTCAGATTTAATGACAGTTGGAGCTGTGGGGGACATAAATAACTCCAGAAGATGGCGGTAATGAAACAATAAGGACGCCGACTGGCTCGACTCTCACCGGAGAAGAAGACACGCCGACAAATCTGGAAACGGTCGCGAAGCTGCCTGCATCATCCGCCGCCCGAGCCAGGAACCGAGCAGCAGAACCGGAGAGAGAGAGGAAGGAACAAAAATGGCGTTCACATTCGCGGCCTTTTGTTATATGCTTGCTCTGCTGCTCACGGCGGCGCTGATCTTCTTCGCTATCTGGCATGTGAGTACAACGCTCGGGTGAAGACGCGTCGGGCCGCCACTCCCGAAAAAGAAAAAATAATTAAAAAAAGAGACAGAAAGCAGGTGAAGAAGTCGCCGTTGGGGGGGCAGCCGGAGACCGGACCAGGCCGGATCCGGGACGTCGTTTCTGGTTCTGACGTGGATCAACCGTCAGCGTTCGAACGGAACGTGCTGCGGGCCGCGGTGCCGCGCGCTTAGAACTAATACATACGCGTGACACGAAACACACCCGTTCTAGAATGAATGACACACAGCCGAGCTCAGGCTAAAAGCTAAAGTTAGCTACCGGCCGCCCAAACACAAACACCGTTTTATTTCCACGTCGTGTCACTGAAAGCCCCTTTAGCGTTGCTCGCATTTTATTAACAGGTCTCGGTTTGTTGCGTAAAACTTGCCGGGTTGGTTTAAATATGAGTGTTCAGCACGGACACAGCCAGCCAGCCAGCTAGCTAGTTACTTAGTTAGCAGGCTAAGCTAACGTCAACTTCCAGCCGTGGAGCGTCAGATCGGTCAGTGGCGCGACTGTCATCCGTTTCCCCGAGCTGCGAAGACCTGTTTACCCACGTCTCATGACTTGGTTTCGTAATACTTTTGGTTTTATTCTCAAAACGTCGAAATCAGGGTGCAGTTTGTAAAGTTTTAGGTAGCTGGACTCTTTATCGCCATAAGCAGAGTTTGACTTCTGTAGCAGTGTCAGGTGGTGTGAAGTTACTGAAGTACAATTCAAAGGAACTTTAGTTGAGTATTTTATGCGACTTTATACTTAAATCCCAGAGCGAAATGTCCGTTTACTTCATGAAGACTTTAAAAAGCTATACTGACTCTAAAAATACAATATTGTATGTATGTAGTAAATTAAACCACCAGACTGTAAAATGTGTAAAAGTGGTTCCACCTCAGTTGACCAGATTAATTAAATGCTTCTTGTATATTTATGCATCATGAATAATTGAGAAGTATAATATGAAAATGTGACATTGACATTAGCATGTAGTTAATACTTTTACTTTTATACACCAGGTACATTTGTTGACAACTTAGTCTTGTACTTAAATAAGGTTATAAAGACAGGACTTTCTTTTTAGAAGAGTGCTGTAGTGCTGCTTTTACTCAAGTTAAATCTATGAATATTTAAAAACGACATTGAATCAAACTGGACATCCATTTAAATGTTACATCATTACTCTGGTGTGTAACTGTAAATAGGTTAGGCGTAAACAACAACAAATGTTAGTCAAAAAGTGCATTTCAAAGAGTAAGTTGCTTTAACAGTGACACGTCACATATTCAACATGAAATACTATAGATTTTCCATCTTACTGACTTGATTCAAAACTCATCCAGTGTGAGACTGTACATTTTGTACACGTCCATAAAATGTACATTTACATTGAGCTGTACGTTGTTACATTGTGGTCATCTTGTTCCCTCAGATAATAGCATTTGATGAGCTGAAGACTGATTACAAGAATCCCATAGATCAGTGTAACACTCTAAATCCGGTAAGTTGACACCATCGCTCCTGACACACCTTCCTTGCCTCTTTGACTGCATGCAGATATGCTCTGTTGAAAGGTTTTTCATTTATTTCAGGATAATTTTATCCGCCTATCTGTCTTTTTCAATCATTTCTCTGCACTGTTTTGCTAAATAACCTGCCTGTGATGAAGTGATCTTGTCAGCTGTCAAATCTAACGCCTTTTGTTGTTTTGTTTTTCCTAATCTGCTTTTGTTTTTTTACACTTTGTTAACGGCAAAAAGACAGTTGAAAAGGTCAAAAAGATTAAAAGAGTCAAAATTGCATTAAAGGTTTGTACCAATCTTTAAAATGCCCGCTCAGTTCAACTCAGTCTGCAGTCTTGTCATTTTGCACGGAGAAGTGTTTGCAAACGTCTTTTCAGTTAACTAATCTCAGAGTTAAAGCCAGAGTTTAGCTCGGGATTAGACAACATGCCACCTGTGCCTCAGGTTTATTTTAATGTCATTTAGAAGATTATATAAAAAAATTGACATTTTGTGAGTGTTGTTGACTGCTGTGGAAGTTAAGAACATGTATTCATATTTATAGCCCTTTTTAAAATGGATGAGCCTTTACTGAAACAATGGAGTGTGCTTCATATTTCCTTTTTCATTCCTCATCTAAGGATTTAAATTTGTTTTAAGCTGTGTTGAGCTTCTTATTTAGGTACAGAAGCCACGACGTGTGTTGTAGTGGACAGTATGATCTGGGATGAAATACCTCATGTAATTGATTATAGATAAAGTGTAGCTGTTAACTGAAAAGACTTGCAAATGCTCAAAACATGCATGATCTTTATTACAACCTACCCTTTGTTTGCAAATAGTCTACAGTTATTGGTTACAGCAAACTTTCCCAGTAAAGGGGAACTTGTCTGGAGTTTGAGACAAACAGTAACATGACACCAGACCTACACACCTTTTACATAATAGTATACATAGAAATCAGGAAATGCGGTCAGATAGTGGGATCTTATAGCAGAGGTTTTTGGACAGTAGATACTTTGAGCTGTTATATGGTGTAGATTGATGCTTGTTTGGTGTTGAGGGAAAATTTAATGTTCCAGCTTTTACATGAAGGCTTTATAAACATGCAACACATATCCAAGGCAGTTTTCCATGAGGTGGAGGCTGCAGTTTGATCCAGCAATTAGCAGAACTAAGATAGCTGCACATGAGCTCAGTGTTGGCTCTAACCTTCATCACCTGTGGTTCAGAACAGATGGCTCCCAACATTTCAGCTCAGCAATATTTAGGACCACTGATTGGTTAGTGATTTCAGGAGTAGGAGGAGCTCTTTAGGTAAAAGCGCAGGTTCCTCTGCCTCTAATCCACGATGCTCTCCTCAGTACTACCTGCAGTTTTGACCACAGCCAGTCTTTTTGCGTGTGGATTGTCAGCTCAGTTGGCACATTTTTGTGCTGTGATCAGTTGTTTTGTATTTGGCAGCACAGTGCAGGATTTTCAATACATTACAGCCCCTCCTCTCCTGCCTTTCCTGCACCTTCCTCTTCCTACATGCCCCTCACCTTTCCATCTGTGGGCTGTTGGTTGCCCCCACCCTTCCGCCCTCTGCTCTTTTTGAATGCATGGCTTCCATGTGGCGCCTCCATCTGCCCCCCTGAACCCCGCACCAGTTCAAACTCTATCAACCCGAGGCAGGCTGCTGCATCAACACTGCTAGCGCTCACAGCATGGTCCGTTTTGTCGGGAAAGTGATCCGCAGATTTGCCCTCGCTGCAAAAGATGTTGATGTTGAGATGCGTAAATATTCTCCAGAGCGACTTGTTGATGGGTTTTCCCTTTTTTTACTTGTTGTCAAACTTGACAATGCATGACATATAACCAGGGTGGGAAATTAACCTTTTTCTATCCACTTGCAACAGCATCTTGTAGATTTCTGAATTCTCCCACCAAATTGTGATTTGGTGCCATTACAAGTCACTAGCAAAGGATAAAACTCTGATAACACTCTCTATGAAATGGGATGCCTGAAGGTGACGCGTAAGCCTCACCGTGGGAGTTTTTAAATAAACCAAATCCTCCGTTTTGGCATTTTAGTGTTCAAATGACTTAAATTGGGCAGGTGGCAGGTCTTAACTTTTCACCCTGTTTGTCGTGTTACACATTGTGTCAGATCAGTGCATGATAAAGCACTGTTCATGTGTTTTACCTACAGCACCAGAGCTTATTGTGACATTTTTCTGCACATGTACTGTGTAATGATAAAACACTGAGCTGGGCCTAATAGTGTGACACATAAATTTAAGAACATATGTGCATATACAAAACACGTTGTTAAAATAAGCATCTCGCTGCAGCTCATTTGTATTTCACCCGTCTTCGCCTCTCTGTGGAGCTAACTGCAATTTTTAGATGTCTGCTACTTTAAATAGCTCAGCTTTCTCTTTGAGTCTATAGTGTATTGTCTTCTTATTCCATTTGACTCCACACTGTTGTATAAAAGTACTCTGTGTGGACAGAAGTAGTCTATAAATTACTCATAATCAATAAGCTTAGAGTTTCACTGACTGACTGACTGACTGTTCTCTCTGAGTGGATTCTGACATTTTCTTCAACTTTTGCTCTTTTCAGCTGGTGCTCCCAGAGTATCTCATCCATTTCTTCTTCTGCGTGATGTTCTTCTGTGCGGCCGAGTGGATCACCCTCTGCCTCAACCTGCCTCTGCTGGCTTATCATGTGTGGAGGTGGGTGTCATGTGTAAATGAAGCAATCTATTGTCCTCTAATTAAAGTATTTAGTCCAGTTGATATAAATAAATAACAATAAAATTAGTTACTTTTATAATTTTGTGTATTTTTGTTATTTATCATCTTGCTTTTCATTATTTATGCCTCATGCTATTGCGCTATGCTGTTATAGCACAACAAATTTCCCTACTGAGGGATTAATAACGGATTATCTTATTTTATCTAACCGATTTTTTTTTTATTTTTTATTTTTTATATAAACTGTGATGCAGGTATATGAGCAGACCGGTGATGAGCTGTCCAGGGCTCTACGACCCAACAACCATCATGAATGCCGACATCCTGGCGTTCTGTCAAAAAGAAGGCTGGTGCAAGCTGGCTTTCTACCTCCTGTCATTCTTCTACTATCTCTACGGGTACAAAAAATAATCCTTCTGCCTCGTTGCTTTGTTGTTAGCGCTCATGTAAACACGTTCACGTGTTCAAAAACACGTGAACCTTAATTGCACAGCATTTTAATTTAAAAACAGTAAATCTAATCTTAGTAAAGGAATAGTTTTTCATTTTTAGAAAATACACTTACTCACTTTCTCTCCCAGAGTTGGTAGAGAGGATTAGTTTCATCATGTTTCTTGTTGATAAGCTACAGCTAGCAGATGGCTAGTTTAGGAGAGCATACAAACTGGAAGCAGGGGGAAACAGCTAGCCTGGCTCTGTCAAAAGATAACTTAATCTGCACGTTAGTCCCTCTAAAACTCACTGATTAACACATCACTCCCAGCCAAGAAGGTCTGGCACATAATCCCTTATAAAATGGCAAATTGCCATTTTTACAAGTCAGGTTTTATACAGATTAAACAAACTAAGTTATATTGTTAATGAAGGAGCTTTACAAGTGCTGTTATGTGGTTTGTTGTTGGAAAATTACAATACAGATGTGAGCAGTATTAATACTCTTGTTTAACTTTAACTAACTCAAGCTGTATTTTAGGTTACAGTTAATCTTTAGCGAGCAGGTGAGAAAGACCCTTGTAACATGGTGACCTGTGGTGTTATTGCGAAAATTTTTAACATACGTTTTCACTTTCTCATGTCTCAACAGGATGATTTATGTTCTGGTGAGCTCTTAAACCGGACAATGAAGGAAAAGGACCTGCATGTACAGTAGACGACCAGACACATGACCAGAGACATGATCTTGGTGCTGGAACACTGGACCTGCTGGTGACCAACGTTCAGCACAACACAAGACGCCATTTCAAGCGGACGAACTCTCGACCCCCTACACAGCGCAGAGTGTCATTTCGGAAACATTTAGCCCGTTTTAAGAGAATATCTTGGTCGCAGCGTTCCTCTTATAGCACTATAGTTTAAATTTTATGGAAAACAAGGACAAAACTGAATGGACAAGTTATTTTTTGTTTTGTTTTTTCTTTTTTTAATTTTAATGGTGTGATTTTTGATGCTTGGGATTTAAATAAAAGTTTTTTTGGTTTTTTTTTCATATTGGTTCCAAACATTTGAGTGTTTACAGATTAGGTAGACCTTTTCAGGTGTGTGTTATCTGTGAGAATCTGAGCTGTGTGCTGAACTGCATTAGCTTGTTCTGTGAATTAGATTCTGGGCTTCAACAGCTAATTTTATACCTGCCACGTGATTCATTATCATCACTAAGACAAAATGGCAAAGCGCAACCTAGACTTCTGTTCTTGCCCACAGATGGGAAAGGTCTTAAAATGGAAGATTTTGGGACTTTGAGGTAAAGTCATGTACAGTGAGGCTTGAAGTGCATGGGTTATTATCACTTAGTGAAACGTGTTGCACAGGGACAATCACAGTCTGGTTGTCACAACATCAGTTTTCAAACTATCTGAGGTGTTTCGATACCTCAGACCTATTTATCATCACATTGAAGTATGTAATCCCTGTTGAAATCAATGGCAATATTTGTTTTCTTAGGTGTGAATCCAGAGTAGACAGCGACGTGTATGTGACCTGTATTTCTGTAGTCGCCCTCGCAGCTATTGATTGATTAAAAGGTAGACTCAACAGTACAGTGATGTATTCTGCATTAGGATGCAGAGTACTTTATTCTTTGCTTTCTGCATACAAGCTTTGGTAGAAAACTGCCGACGTGCCATACTGTTGACTGTACCTTTTGAGATTTCTTAACAGTTTTTTGTCATTGTGCATTTTTGTTCATTTCAACATCAAATATTCCATGATAGGAACTCCACTGGTTATTTATTCAGTGTTTTTAATTTTACTTTCCATGTCTCCAGGATATCAAGCACTCCTTGCAGGGTCGGATCATTTCCAGAATCAAATCTGGGTTGTGACGTTTTCTTTAGAGTTGAGGCCATTAGATAAAATTCATAAATACTCGAATATTTATTGCCATTTTCAAATGTATAAATCTGTCAGGGAGAGGGATGATCATTTGTCACAGACTAACTTTCAGTTTTATGTACTAAATCCCATCATGTCACATCTAGGAAATGACAACTTGAGTTTATTTGAATCTAAATAAAACTATTCCACTCTGTTATGAACTGGAATGTTCTTTTAACTCAACACCTTTAAAAGGAAATGAGAACAAGAATGTACACAAGACTTGATAAAATATTTTTCTTGGTATATGTCTAAATAAGGTTAAAGATTGAAACAAAAAGCATTGAGTTGAAACAAATCTTTCTAATGAACTGACTATGAAAGTCAAATTTAGAGGGTTTTTTAAGTCTCACTGGTTGAAATTTAAGTTGAATCATCACTACGGTCAAAATTAGACATGATTGAGAACAAATTTTTACTTCACAATGTTACCAAGACTGATTTTTTTAAAACAGATACTCAAAACAAATGTAAAGGGAAGAGACACTTTTTGGTATCAACCACAAATTATTAAGTACCAAAACCAAAGCATGACAGCATTTAAAAGATTATAAAATGGAGCAACAAAGAACCAGTTTGCAGTGTTACAGATTCAGAGAAAGCAAAAATATTTTCTGATTCAAATATACTTTTCAAATTAATATAGTATAGATGAAGTTTTCCATATCTACAACCTTTATAACAAAAAACCTCCACAATTTTAAATATGAAAGGAACGCAAACAACATATTTCAAACATACTAAACACCCCAGCAGGATTTCCTCATTAAATCTTTTAATTTAATCTTAACGAGGATGAAAAAAGCAATATATTAGCGTATTCTGTTAAAGTGCAATCATCAGAGAATACAATAACATCACACACAATCAGGAAAGAATTGCTGCATCAAATTAGTTTGAAGAGATCAATATTTTCATGCCTCATGACCTGAAGAGAGGTGATCACCGAGACACTGAGCGCTCTGTGGAAAGCTCTCTGCTCTCTTGGTAAGCGTTGTACTTTTCCCGAAACTCATGCAGGAAGTTGTATTGCTACGGGAAAAAAAAATTGTCAGTTCGCTGAATATTTATGAAATATTATAATAGAAAAGCAATAATTCACCACGGAGAGATATCCTCCAGATTTTTCTTGTTTTAACAAACTCACTTAATGTGAATTATATTTTAAATTCCCACCTCACGGGAGGTTTTGCTTTTAATGCACCAATTGAAATATTTGGAGCATGTTTTGAATGTGCACCTTCATCACATTGTGAAATAACGAAAGGCAGCCTCAAAGGAAGGAAATCAACCTGGACCTTCTTGATAAATGGTAAATGGTCAGAAGGCTAATCATTTGTAAGTTTAATGAGACAAACATGCAAAACCTGCAGTTGGCTGAACTTCCTTCAATACAGCAGATTCAGGAGGAGAGGAAGAAAAGTGACCTCTCACCTTCACGGTTTGTATCGCTCCTCCTCCTCGGTGCTCCCGGAGGATTTCGATTGCTTTGTTTGCCGTCATTGTTACGGAGAGCTGAAGCAGCAGACAGGCAGCGACTGAGGACAGGAAACATCAGACACATCAGCCATGTGACCGCAGCAGCAACATATAATGAGTGAAGAGGGTCTAATAAATATTCATGCATATAATAGATATAAATATGAAGAAAAACAAATAGGATGATCTTGGTGTATATGACAAAAATGACATGACACAAAGAATAAACAGCGAACTTTCAAGGTAAAGAGGATAAGTAAATTATTCTTACTTAATCCGGAACGTCCCAGGCCTCCGTAACAGCTGAGGGGGGAGAAAACAGAGCGCACAATCCCATCAAATGCTAAAATCTGAAAGCAAATTGTTCATCTGTGTAATGGGAGGTCTCTCCAGGGAAGCGGTGTTAGAAAATAGATGTCTTTATGGTGAGATGCACTCTGGTTCTCTAGGCCTGTTTGGCACGGTTTAAAAATACTTCAAACATTTAAAATAAAAAAAAATCCCACAAAGAGTTCATCTGTCACAGAAAGTCTGGCTGCACCAATGTCTATTTTTAAGTGAAGAGTTTCTAAGTTTGCAAGCCTGGGTAGAAAAATGTCACATTTACATAAATCTCTCATATATTAGGTGAGTCAAACCACTTTGTTCCTGTTGCCTGGTGAGCAGGTTTATCAGCTCACTTGGGGATTTAAGAGCCTCTCAGGGGCCCATTCAGCAGATTTTACATGTCCTGGTTTTACAGAGACACACGAAGCAGTAAGCTCTCTTTTTACTGCTCTGCTGAGGCTGCTGTCAGTCGTTTATCTGGAGCTTTTTACTCCAATTTTAATTAAAACAACAGCTCAGTCAGAACAAAGAATGCTTTGTGTTCAGTTTCTCAGTTTCCTTTTAAACACAAATGTGTTATGAGACATATTTCCTTATTATTGCTCAACACCAAATTATTTTGCTTTCATTTTTCATTTTCTGCAACATGTCACAACAAAACCCTCTAATAATCACAGAACACTGGTGTAAACAAAAACATTTCTTGTGCTGCATTATCTCCTCAATACCAGAAAACATTTAATATATAAAGAAACAAGTAAACTGAGCAGATAATGTTTGGATGCAAATCTTTCACATAAACACTCTTTATGATAAATATTCTTGAATCCTCTTCCTGGTCAAGTAAACCTGCTCAAGTTAAACTGGCGTATTCATGAACCACCTCTGAGCCAGTTTTGCATGTTGCCAAAGAAAAACATGCTTGAAAGAAGTTGCGTTTAATATTTTTGGATAAGAACAGAAACTTACCGAGTAGTTTAAACGATTTTGCATTTTGCATTCCCACTTACGCATTTTGGATGCGTAATGTGCTCCACTATATTAAATGTACCCAGGAAAATATGATTCATCATTAACAGTAAAGTGATTTTAGTGGCACGAACATGTTTATGGAGTGTTTCTGACATCAGGTGTCAGCACTATCATTATTACCCTGCTTTGTGACTTGTGTATCATCTTTTGACAGCAGCCTGACACTGCCAGGTCAAATAAATCAAACACAGTACAAGTACTTCAGTGTTGGAGGCTATCCTTTGCTCAATTTTTATCCCAGAACACAGACAAAAATAAACTGGGAAATGTGAAATACTCTTGTGTTTCTCTTGTGTGGGTTCTCTTCATGTGAATTTTGTTTAACGCTGCACTTTTATTCTGAAAATCAGCGTGAAGTAGCAGGTCACTCACTGGATCACCGTCCTCCGGTTGTTCTCGAGGCTGTCCTGCAGCTCCTCGAGGATCTGGCAGCACTGCTCCAGCGCAGGAGCGTCTCCGTCTGGGAAGGGCATGTGGTGAACTGTGAATCCTCGCTGCTGGTAGACGTCCAGCAGGGAGGGGACCCTGTACTTGTTCAGTTCTCCTCTGGTGCAGAACACGAACACTTCCTGCACCCCCTGATTCTGGAGCTCCTCTGTCAACGAGAAGGACAACGAGATTTAAAACAACAAAACGTAACAACAGCTCCGGTCGCATAGCGTAGTGTTGTTTAAAAGTTTATTTCTTTTAAATTACAGACTGGACCAACACAATCATTGGTGATTGTTTTGGTCATGTACACCATGTATTCTATGTCATGACACTCAATATTCACATTTAAAATCCATATTAAAGCTGAAATAATTACTCAATCAGTTTGTCAGAGAAAATATATCAGCATCTACATTCATTATTGATTTTAAGCAGAAATGCTAAAATAAAAAAAATAAAAAAAAATTGGTTTTAGCTTCTTAAATGTGAGGCTCTCTTTGTATTTACTGTCAGGGGAAGGAATAAACCAGAAAAGGTATATTCACATATAGGAGCTGAAACTGGAGGATTTAGAAAAAAGATAAAAACTCAAAACAATTATTCAATTCTTTAAAAAAGTAGACAATTATTTTACTCAATTAATCAACGGTTACAGGTCTACTGTCGTCAGTCACATAAACGTGGCATTTGTTGATATTCACACGTTGACATTCTCTAAAATCACTCACTCTTACACACAGTTGGTATGAGGAGATCTTGTGAAAGTTGGTTGGTTTCACAATATTTCATTTGAGCACCAGTAAAGATCTTACCAACATCTCTTTCCAGATTCCTGCGGATATCTTTATATTTGCAACCTGAAGGAATAAGGAGGAAAACCAATTATAATCACTTGCATAAAATCTTAAATTAAAGTAAAAACAGTAACGTGATAGAAAACATGATATAAAAACGATAAAATATAACTTTACCTGGCAGTGCACATATCCCCAGAAACTGTGAGCACTCCACTATAGACAGAGGTAACCTTTAAGCCAAGAAGAAATGTATTATTATATTTATTATTTATTACCACATCAGCCTGATACAAATCACATTTTCTGGTCCAAAGACAAAACTGCAAACACTCACCAGGAGACGTGAAAGGGAGACAGCTGCTCTTCTCCGACCTCCTCGTCTTCAGATGAAGAGTCGAACTCGCTCGTCCTCATGGCTTCAGCCCAACAGACTGCCAAGACATCAAGGAAGGACACTGATTGAAGTTATAAGTCGATTTACTTCACATGAAGTGTACTTTTGTTAATGTTGATAATATTCAAAACTATGCATTCATTAGTAATTTAGATTTCTGGGAGAATAAAGTACATAATGTTTGCTGTAGATTATTTTTTATCAAGTCTCTGTAAGTTTTTATGGAAACTGTCAGCAGGATGTTGATTTATGATTTATGCATCAAATATCATAATCCTATAATATAATATTTATAATCTAAAATAAGCAATGCTAGATAATAAGTACTTTTTAAATTGGTACTTGAAGTATATTTTGATGCTTATACTTATACTATACTGATTGTTGTTTTCTAAATTGAGGTTTTGGTAACTTATGTAGTAAAATGAAGGCACAGAGCTTCCTACTTCTTCCACCAGCTGTCAAATAAAAGTGGTGGAAAAAAGTACAATATTTACGCTTCATATGTAGTGGAGTACACATATAAGACAGCAGAAAATTTTAATGGGCCATAACCTGTAGATAAGTGCAATACACGAGTAAATATACTCTTATATTTCTCACCGCTCAGCTGTTTTAGTTAAAAACATGATAAAAACAAATGAAGTTTGGTCCTTTAAACAAGCTAACGTGTCAGCAGCTGCACTACAACCGTTAAACTATCAATTAAACACGCTACAGTCCCACTTTTTATCCACAAAAGAAAAGGTATTAATGTTCAGAAGAAGACAAAATAAATATTTGACGTTAAATTGACATTAACATGAAAATTAACCACACTGCCAGGCGTCATTAGTAGCTAATGTTAGCTGTGCTGCTCACCTGCCAGACCGAAAACAGATGGTTTTTCAATTAAATGTTTATCTAGCGATTATCATAAAATAAATTAAAGCTGCGTAGTGTTAAAGAGATATAAAGTTGTGTTTAAATATTCGGTATATTTGTGTGTTTGTCAGCTTGCTCACCGGTGTCGCTCTCCGCCCGTCGCCTGTTGACAGCTCCGTCAGCTGCTGCGAAGATTTGAAAACTCCTTCAGCCCAGCAGCCAATCAGATTCAAGTACCGACCTAAACCACGCCCCTCTAAACAACAAGCCGAGACACGTGTGCGCTCGATTTACTCCGCCAGCTGAGACAAACGGGCGGAGTTAGACGTGGTATAATCTGTTTATTTAAAGTATTTAAATCAATGGGATTGATTATCAATTAGCTGAAGCCTGTTATGAACTCATAAACTCATACAATCGTGATAAAAATAACTATAGATAAGATATATTAAAAAATATAGTGAAAAAATGAAAATATCTTATCATCATGTATGGTATTATTATTATTATTATTATTATTATTATTATTATTATTATTATTATTATTATTATTATTATTATTATTATTAT
>JBAJHX010000115.1:5612610-5633994 GCA_037176925.1 Amniataba percoides
ATTATTATTATTATTATTATTATTATTATTATTATTATTATTATTGTTGTTGTTGTTGTTGTTGTTGTTATTATTATCATTATTCATGCATATGCTTATATTTATCATTATGAACATACATTATGGCTGCTATAACTGCATTTCTGGATTGTTGGACATACTGGCATCTCATATTTAGTCTTTATTTATATTGCTGTAATAACATAATATCTATGATAATATCTTATCTGCTGTCTTACCTTATTAATATTTCCTTCTAAAGAAACCCCATATGTGTGTATACAATCATCAAACCTAAAACAAACAAACAAAAAAACCCTTCTTTATGTGCAGTATTTTAAACAACATTTAAAAAGCATAAACATGTGTAAAATAATAGTAGAATAAATTTTGTTTGTGCACATACACAGGTAATTTAGAGTAAACAAGCCTGTTATAAAGCAAGACTTCCATCAGGGCATTTGCATGGTTCACAGACTTCCCCAGTAAATCACAGAGCTGCTCACTGAGCGTCATGCAGGACATCTGCTGTCAGCTCAGAGCAGCGCACAACAACACCAGACTACAAATGTCTGAAACCACGTTTCCAGGAAACACTGGAAATGTAAAGTCTATTTGGATTTGCTGCATCTTTTTCAGATGTCTGGAGGCAACATCAAGGATTTCTAACTGAGGTAAGCTTCTTGTGGCTTTCTTTTACATATTTTTCCTTCAGCAGAATGTGTTTGCTCATGTTTTTGGTGGAGTCTTCTATATTTGGAAACCACTGATATTATAATTATGTTTGGAAGTATTTCAAGATGCTTTTAAATACTCATCTTGTACATCACAGTGCTGCAGCCTGCAATGAAAATGTGATTTCTGTACATTTTAATGATAGAAAAGTGATATCAAACAATAAGCATGATGTTATTAATTTGTTTAAATGTGGTTTTATATGACGTATTTGCAATTAAAAACAAGAGGGTATTGCTTATTTCATTTTTCTTTTTTCTTTTTTGCTGATCCGAGCCCATCCTTCTGTCAGCAGACTTACAAGGAGGGATCTTGGCTCCTGCAGCCATTTCCCCTGCAGGGCTGAGCTCTTTGGCTGGCTTGCCACTTCCTTAGCAGAGGGGCTGCTGGCAGGGGCAACATCTGAGCAGGTACCACAAACAAACAAGAATATAGTGATCAAAAGAATGTTATTTTAATTCTTCTAGCACATTTTAGAAGCTTTAACCTTGATTAAATTGTTATAAATTATAACTACTCATATTAAATCATATGTCAATATTTTTTTTTTGTCTATTTCTTACATTTTCATCATGCATTTGGTTAGGAAGAGGTTAAAGATTCGCTTTGCTGGGAGGAAAAAAAACAGGTTGACTTCTCATCTTTGTCCTTATTGTGTGAATGCAACACTATCTGATCCACCTTTTCAGGACAGAGGGAGCAGAGGTGAACGTGCCCTCCTGTGCGCGGTGCATTTTCTCAGTCTATCAGCCACAAACATCAAACAGGTCATCTGATTTGTGATGGTTTGAGCACATTAATACCTGAGTGTTTGCAAACTGCCTTGTTTGTGTCTTTCTCTGTGCAGGTCATGAAGCCACAAGAGGCAGAGCTTGTTACTGAAATCTCCAAGGTATTGTGCAGCCAGCCTGGCTTTGTTAAAGAGACACTCCACTTTACAGTCAAAGCTCTTGAACAGTTTGCAGCAGATGGTGAACAAACCCCCTCTGATGTCCATGACTGTGACCCCGGATCAAAATATATTTATCTTAGCATTGCATAGTCTTTACTTCAGAAGTGTAAAATGTCAGTGCTGTTGTCAATAATCTCATATATTGACGCCTGTGGTCCCATCAGTTACAATGCATGGTCTCGGAGCTGAAGTCGGGGTTTACCAGCGCCCTGCTGGAGCTCAGTCAGATCCAACATGGAGACACGTACCTGAGGGAGGAGCTGGAGGAGAACAGGAAGAGCTGCCAGAAGAAAGCCCTTCGACTGGAGGGACTGGTGGAGTCACTGAAGGTGAAGTTTGGTTTGGTGTCAGTATAGTAATAACTTTCACTTAATTCTGAAAGAATAGAGACATTAAGTGACATTTAGTTTGGTGCAATCACAGTAAAACTCCCAGCATCTTGTCATCCTACAGGAAGAACTGGGAGTGATGCGGTGTCAGATCTTGCAGCTGTACAGTAACAGACAGAGACCTCTGCAGGATGGAAAGAGCTCCACATCCAAACCGAGAGAAAGGTAAAGACTGCACAGATATAAACTGCAGGCGAGAATCTGGATCACAGTTCAACTTTCTATGAGCCTCAAACGAGTTTCTTAAATGTGTAAAATGCAAAATAGCAGGTGAAAGTTTTCTTAATAATCCACATAAATAATATAATATGTATTAATGTCTTCATTTAAAGTGGAAAACTCAGGCAGTTACTCATACTCATTAAAGATGTTTACATCAAATCAGCAGGCAGTCAAAACTGCTGGTAAAACATTTCCCAGAGCAGGTGAACATGTAAAACCTGCAGAGAGACATTTTGCCATCTGTCCACTGTTGTGCTGCAGCGAAGCAGCAGAGTCAGCCGGTGAGGGGAGTCAGTGTGACTGCTCGTCTGCTCCAGCAGCCGGTCTGTCCAGAGGAAAGCTGCTCCTCCACTGTTTCCTGCAGGGCCTCAAAGCAGGACTGAGCGAAGGCACAGGTGAGCGAGTCTCGACGGCGGGTTTCTATGAAACAGTGGTGTTTCAACCAACCACAAGCAAGTGGAACCTGAAGTCAGGAAGATGATTTTAACTGTGTCAAATGTTCTCACTTAGACTCTCAGAAGAAGAAGACTCACGATTAATGCAAAATATAAACTTATATCAACTTATGGTATATCTCTATAGGTTCAGTACTAACAGTCATATAATTTATTAAAATATAAACATTATGTCGGGGTAGCTTCTAATTCATATTTTCTTTTTTGTGCAGATGCACGGCATCAGGTGGCGATGCAGCTTCTGCACTCTGAGTGGGAGTATGTGTCGACCTTAAACCAGCTCTACGATAAATACAGGACGCCGCCAGCTCACCAGATGACTGTGGAGCCGTAGTAGGTGTTCATATGATATTAGAGTTTAACAGATTGTAGCTGCAGAGTGGAAAATAACAACCCAGGTCTTTGTTGTTTGCAATTAAAATCTTGGTGAATTTGCATCACTCATTTTTGGTGTTGTCATCCAGTCAGACGTATCTGAAGTTTGTGGAGCAGCTGTTACAGCGACATCTGCTCTTCAGAAACACCCTGCAGGAGAGATTATCTGCCGAACACTGGAAATCTCTGGTTGGAGACATCTTGGTGCAGCTCATTGGCCAAAATGATGTGAGTTGATTTCTCCTTTTTTTTACAGTATTTATGATTTCAGTCCACTCTGAGCACCGAAGGATCTCACGACCGCTCTGTTTTATCTTTTCCAGACAGCTTTTTCAGACATGTACCTCGGATACACGACCACCCTGGCGTCATTCCTCTCGCTGGAGTTCAGCAGACTAAATCAAACTGAGAAAAGTCAAAAAATGCAGGTAATCTTTATGTGCCACAGCATTAACGTTACTCAGTCATAATGTACTACACAAACTACACATGCTGAGTGGATATTTTCTGCCTGCGTTTAACAGAGCGGCCAGATGGAGAGAGAGGAAATGAAGCTGCTCTCCCTGCTGTTGGCACCTGTGTCCCGCATACACAGCTACCTGAGCCACATTCAGGTGAGTCAGCAGCCACGGTGACGGCCGTTGTGTGACACTGCAGGTCAAAACTAAACCGAGAAGGGTGAGTTCAAAATGGCTGAAAGTGAAATTGCACTCAGAAATGAGGCGCCTAACATCCAGAAAAGATATAAAGCCCCTGAGGACATTTTTGATGGACAGTGAAAGATAAAGCTTAAAATATATAAAACTTTTCGGAACATTAAAGCTGTATTGTTTCGTTTTTGTAGGTTTAGAAATACTTACAGGTAAAAAAACGTGTTTCCCTCTCCAGAACTTGTTGCAGTGGACGGGTAAAGATCATCCTGACTGCAGCCTCCTGCTGGGAACTGAACGAGCACTGAGGAGCATTTTATCTCGCTGTCATGTGATCCTGGAGGAAGACGTGCGATGGGAGGACGGAGAAGGAGAGGGACAAAGGTCAGGGCATCATGAAGATTAGCTTTAAGTATAAACACTCATGTTGATTCAGACTGAATGTTAATGTGTGAAAGACTCCTGAATGTCACAGATTTAAATGTTATATCTTTGTGTTTGTATCTTCACAAACAAACTCAGAGATTGAACTTTACATTCACTCTTTGCATGAACGTCAGCTGCTCTGATGCAGTGGCCGGTGGATCGTCTGCAAACTGTTGCAGGAGGAGCCAACAGAGCAGAGAGCCTCAGCAGGAGCCCGACGCTGCAGCTCAGAGGTGAGTGGCTGCAAACAGCACAGCAAGCAAAGAGGCTTTCTACAGCGACACCCAGCTGCAGACATTTCCACGTTTTAACTGCTGTATGTGACTGGTATCTGTTCATGTCAGTATAAGTTTCTGATCTTATGAAAGTAAATAAACCACAGAAAAAAGTAGCCTATTATCTTGATGTTGTTTTACCTTTCCAACTGTGGAGATTTAAAGAGAAAGGATGGAATGAAAGAAAGTCTGTAAGAAGTAATGATTAAAAAGAAGGAGGAAATGATAGAAAAAAAGGAAACCACTGAGAAAAAGAGCAGAAAGATGAAAAGGAGGGCAGGAAATAATGATTCATTGATTAATTGTAAGGGTTATTAATACAAATATGAATGTATCTAATGTGGAATATAAAAAAGTAACAGTGAAGTACAACTGTGATAAAAATGTAGTGAAGTTAAAGTCATAATGTTAAGTACCTTCTCGTACACTGACCTCCACAGAGACGACCCGCAGTCTGTCGGCCTCACTAACGGGGTCGACGCCTGTCACTCGATGCGTCTGGAGTGCTGGTCCTGCAGCCCGGTGAGGAGGAAGGGCTGCGGGAGGGACCGGACCGCCCCGAACCAGCTGACCCGGGACTGCGGACACGCCTACTGCTCCCTCCTCACCCCTGACACGGCCGGGTGGGGTGAAAACAGCGACTCGGGCCAGGGCACCTTCAGCCTGCCCACCGGGAAAGGCACCAACGAGCTGGAGGCCCCCCACGGTAACCAAAACCTCGAGGACTGCGAGACGGACCCGGACGACACTTCGGCCTTCGACTACTCCTCCGTCACCTCCTGCAGCCCCGACGGCACCCTGCGCAGGGAGATGATGGACAGCAACAGCGGGGAGGATGAGGAGGAGGACAGCCAGGTGCCGGTGCTGTTGAAGCCCTCGTACAGCCAGCAGCAGCAGAGGGAGGCCCCCCGAGAGAGGACTGTGTGTCTGAGGTGGCAGATCCCCAGACTGACCCCTCACCCTCCTCTGAGAAACACCGCGGGGCCCCGTGCCGACGGGCCGGCGCCGTGCCTCGTCAGCTCCTACGGGAAGAGGCTGGTCAGCGTCAGGAAGGGGTCGCCGCCTCTGCATCTGAAAAGTGCCTTCAGGCCCATCTGGGACGATCCATCCAAACAGGTGTGCATTTCTCTTAAAACTACACTGGGTCTACTTTTGTGATATCACAGCATCAACATCCCGTTAGAGTGAGTCACAAGAAATGGCAGCTTTGAATAAAGTAACAGAAAACATGAAGAGAAATGACCCACATACTATTACTTTGGCTGCACAGTTAAAACAACCATCAGTAGAGTTTAAAACATTTACTTTGGCGCCTCCTTGTGGTAAAATCATACAGCAACACACAAGCTGCAAAACTCGCACTCAAACATATGCAATGAGAGCATTTCAAAGATGATATGCACATATAAAAATCTGCACATAGTCGCTTTAATAAAATATTTTAATGTGTCAATGTCAAAATGCAGATAGTGCTAAATAATTTTGAGATGGATCTTTTATAGTTCATCAGAAAGTTGGAAATGTTTTTTAAAAAAAGGGCACATCTCACAAATGAGTTATCGTAAAACCACCATGTTCAGAACAAGAAAATATTCTTGTTGCTTTGGTGCCCCCCCAGTGGTCAATTAATGCAACTGATCTTGTATGTTCCTGACAGCTGTGTTTTCCCGTCAATAATAAATCAAATCTGTACATCACTTTGTGCACCAGGCTGATGCAGCTCCAGAGAAAGACAACAGACAAGGCTTCATACCGATTCAAGCCCCAGCGAGACAAAGCTTTCAGAACTTCAACCCGAGCAGAGAAAATCTGAGGTAAGAGCCTCCATCAGGTAGAATAAAACACTTTAACTTCCCCATATTCACGGGTGATACGGTGGTAAGAGAGCAGCTCGTGCTAAATATGAAAGCAAAGTTCACAGTAAAAAGAGGCGTAAATATTCATTCAGATTTGGTAATTGACTAATTGTTTCAGCTGTGCTTGTATAGACTTTTAGGTAGGTAGGTAGTTTAATTTATTATATTTTATATGCTCTCTATATATTTTGTGCTGCAAATTAGCTGAAGCTGTGAGATAAGAAGTAGAAGTGCAGTATTTCCCTTTGAATTATAGTGAAGCAGAAGTAAGTGGTGTGTGACAGTGAAGTACATTTGTACATTAACTAACCAAATATACCTGGTTACCCTACTTGGACTCTGTCTGTCAGCGCAGACACAAAATAAATATGAAAACTGAATTGAGGAGATGAATAAAGTTTTACTGCTGCGTCTCTTCAGACCGGGCCTGCCTCAGCAGCGAGGTAACCACGCAGCAGCCATGAGCAGTGGAGGATTATGGGACGACAGCGAGGACAGCGAGGGGCCCTGCAGCACGGTTTGACCCCCCCCACCAGCTTTCAGAGGACTTTGACTGCAAACTGCTGCACACAAAACTTTGAAGTTACAAGCAAACATGAGGCCAAGCTGTGATTTCTTTCATGGATCCATTTTTCCAAAACGACGCGAAGGAGACGTGAACGTACGAATGAAGAATCTGTGACCCTGAAACAGATCAGAGATTTTTTTTTTTGCGTGTAAGATCTCTGTTTGCTTCTTCAGGATTACATTTTGACATATGGGATCAAAAGTCTGAACACTGGGGGGGTTTGTACTTAAAAAAAGTTTCTTCATTGTCTTCTTCATTTCCAACCAGATTAACATCTTTAAAATCCAATTTAAAATGTAGTCAGACCACATTTTATAATTGGTGGTCAATGTGTGGCAACTGCATTAAATATGTTTAAGGATTAACTAGATTTTAAGATTTCAACAAAATTCACCTACATGCATCTCTAAAGCTCGTTTATAAACATGTTAAATTGAGGTCAGTTAACACACAATTTTTTGGCCACTAGTTAACTGCAAATAAAGTTTTTACGCTTACACTATTTTGTACACATTAAACAAAGACTACAATGTGGTGATGAGTATGGAAGCCCGTGTGATGACTAAAAATATCCTGTAAGTCAATATCGTGAGACACTCTCTCAAAATAATTGACTAACTTATCTCAAAATAATGAGTCAGTGTCTCAAAATAATACAAAACACTCAATATGTTGACTTTGGCTTGTATAATCTTGATACTGTCTTTACAATTTAAAATAATCATTAATCTTTACTATCAAGATAAGTGATTATTTGGATAAAGTTTCTCATATTTGAGATACTAAGTCATTATTTTGAGATTGTATCCAAAAACAGTGATTTACTTGACTTGCAATACTGAACAGTTTTTTTTTTTGGCAGAAAAGGGCTTCCATAAATTAGTGACCTTTAAAAGATGTTGGTAGATCGCTTTTGTCACCATTTGACAAATTAAAATTTGATGCCAGTTGAATCATCTGAATATTAAACCAACAGACAAACACTGACAAAAACAGGAATTAACCATCCAACTAATCATCCCTAAAAAAGCTAAACATATTTTCAGAGTGTACTTACTTCCAACACCGGTAACTTATGTAAGTAAAAGAAAAACAAAACAAAAAACGAGAAGAGAAATGAGTAGTTCAGTACAAAATAAGACTGGGTGATTTATTAATCTCATCAAGACCATTAATACAAAGCAGTTAAAAGGCCACATACCATCAAATAAACCGACTGCTGGATCAAGCTGTTACAGTGCCACCGGAGGAAAACCAATCTGTTTTTCTGTTGAGGGCTGGGGTTTAAAAAAAAAAAGTAGAAAACAAAGAAAAATTTGGCAAAATTAACCCCACAAATACTGACTTGGGAAACTTGGGAAATGGACAGAACATGAGCAAAGACAGTGAAGTTATTTGACTCCAGCTGTCGATAAAACAACAAAAAAATCCTCCAAATCTCCCCTTTAATCTTTAGTTTGATCAGAAGTTTTCATCATCTGCACAAAACGCAGCGAGAGGAGGAAGAAGAGGAGGAGGAGGACTGTCTCTTTTCAGGGCAAAGTGAGGAGAAAAAACAAAACAAGCACGAGTGATTTATTTAATTTTGCTGTAATCCAGCTCGTGGTGGTCAAACATCCCACGCGTGATTGCGTCCTCTTTGGAGGGGGGGGGGGGTTAACGTGAGGTGGTAGACTCGTATTTTTCTGCCCAGATCCGTGTAGAAAGTGAGTTTAACAGTTGCATAGGGCCATTGCATTTTTACAAACGTGACCTATAACAACTGTGGCTCTTCAACAGTACAGCCTAAAGTGCACAAAGTGTGTATCTCAGAAAAAAAAAAAAGTCCAATTCTTCACAATGCTCAAATACTTGCAACTGAATATAGATCTGTGTATATTCAACTGCAACTTCAATACCATCCCAACCTCTGTTTAATGAGTGTTAGCATTAAAAAATCTTTGAAAAGGAGAAAAAGGCAATTAGTAGGATGTACAAAGTGAAGCACACATCTAAGTAAGTGCTTGGCATATCGAACTGTGTATTTTTTTTCATTGCTTTAAAACAGCTAAGGGGCAGGGAAGAAAAAATGGCTTTCCTCAGTTAATACTCCCAGTGTTTCAACTGGAGATTGTCTGTAAGTAAGTTAGTGACAGTGACCTGTTTTTTTTTTCTTGTTTAGTTTTTGTTTGTTTTTTTTTAATAGTTTTTTTTATCCGACTGTAGCAGCATTGGATTATTAGGCAATATTCAACTGAACAGATGCGGATGAGGGTACAATACAACAGGAAAAAAAAAAACTTGTCACTTTATACAAATTATTTAGTTAGTGTATACATGTTATATATACACAGTATCCACAAACATGTACAATTTCATAGTGTATAGCTTTGTTCTAAACATTACATAGGCAACTTTATTTTTTAGCATTTTAGACACCATTTGCTTATTTCTGTAAAGTAGAAAACAAAATAAAAGGCACATCTGAGCATGATGCATGGATTATTTCAGTCTTTCCAAAGTGAAACAAAATGTGTTCAAGCAGGGAAAAAAAGGAAAAGAGAGATAAAGAAGAAGTCGTGTTAGAAAGTTCCTCTTTTCCGTGTTTGTTTTTTAAGGTATTTCGAGCAGCCACTTGGGGGAGGACTGTCCCAGCTGTGGTGGGAGGTTCACGTGCTTCGAGTGCTGAGTTTGAATACCAATGAAGAAGAGTTGGTCGTGAGATCTTTCGGAGGAGAGCACAGTGTCAAGACAGCAGCACACGTCTGTAAGGGGATCGGTTAAGACATCAGCTTTAGAGTTGGAGAGAGAGAAAGAAAAAAACTCCTCTCTTTCACCTCCTCGTCTTCGTCCTGGATCGGTGCTGTTTGATATCGTGGCAGACTTCCCTCTGTCGCACACCGCAGAGGGAATATTTTCAGGAAAAAAAAAGTCGAAACCTGCTGACTTCGCCCAAACTCGATGTGCAAATGGAGTGTTCTCGGCTCTCGTCGTCCAATCCGGGCCGAGAGGACCGGAGCCTGGGGTCAGAGGTCACCGCTGTTGGGTTTTTTAAAAGGCAACGTTTTGTGGCTGCGGAGAGGCCTGTCTTCAGACAAAAACAACAGTCAGACAGTTTGACTCACGTCGTTACAGTCACAGTGTACAGTTGAGATACAAGGTGGGGGTGGGGGGGGGTATGGGGGGGGATTCAGTGTCGCCTCCTTTATGCGTTTCTTTTAATGTCACATTTGTTTTTTTGTTTTTGTTTTTTTTAGAAAAGAAAGAAAATCCCTTATCCCCCTGCATAAAATAAGACTTTGGCAACTGTTTGTTTATCAGTTTGTAGGAAAAAAAAAAAGTCAATGGAAATGTCTGCTGCTCACACCCACTGCGAAAGAGCTACGTCTACGTGGATTGTTGAGGAGGAGAGAGGTCGTAAAAATCTGAGCTGCAGCAGGACTCCAGATGATGTCAATGCCCAAAGAAACAAAGCATGACAGTTGAGGCTACAAAGTCCAAGGCCCCCCACATTTCACCCCACCCTGGTAGAGGGGAGGGACGTGGGGCAAGTGTAAGTTAAGTGAGGGGTGAGAACTTTTAATCGGGAGCAGCCAGCCCCGCTCCGTACGACGACAACAAACAGACACAAACACTCAACTCCTTTGTTGTTTATTAGCTGGCACACCGGTGTGGGTTTCTCATTGGCACAGAGGGTTTATGATGAAGGCGGAGCTACTGATCCCCTGAGAGGCACAGCGGGAGGACGAGGAGGGTGACTGGTCGATGCAGAGGGAAGGCAGGTGGAGTTAAGAGTGTGGAGCAGTGTAATTCTTTCTGATCAGTAGCTTTGAGTCCACTGTGTCTTAGTTTGCAGGAGACAGTTTGAAGTTTGCATTTCAGATCACGTCTAGGTGCTTTAAAAAAAACAAAAACAAAAAAAACAAAAACAAAGAAACAAAACAAAAGAAAAACGCAGACTCACTGGCTGCTGTCGGTGTTCTCCACCAACGAGAGGCCTTGTAGCGGTGGCTGCAGCAGCTCCCTTTTGTATGTCTTTGGTGGGAGTTTGGGGAGTTGCGGGCTGGAGTTGTGGCGTGGGGGCACAGGTGGAGCGGTGATGGGGACGGGAAGAGGGCAGAGGCTGTTCTGGCTGGCGCTGAGCGGGCAGCTCCGCCTGGGGACGCGAGGCGACGGCGTGCTGGGCGGGGTGTTGGGGGAGCTGGGGGAGCTGCTGAAGTCCCAGTGGTATCGACCCACGGGGGAAGGCTGCAGGTTGAGGGGGTAGTTGATGAAGATCTCTGGGGGCCGCTGGGGCACCGGGGGAGGCGTGTCGGGCAGAGGGTCGCGGGGCGGTGGAGGAGGAGGGCTGGGCAGGGGGCCGTCGGCGGGAGGGCCGTTGTAGATCAGCGGCCGAGGCTGGTTCCTCGGCAGAGGCGGGGGCAGCCGGGGAGGGATGGCTGGGGGGCTGTCGGAGATGGTGCTCAGCTGAAACAAACAGAAATGTGTCAGAAACATGTACTTTTACATCCTGAGGGCCCCATAAATAAATCTGAGGGCTCATGACATGATCAACAGAGAGAAAGGTTTAAAAAAAACTTTTATGTCACAGAAATTATATATTTTTTATTTTTATTTTTTTTTTACTTCTTTTTAAGTTTTGCTTTTTTGTAAAGCAACTTAGTAAATATATTTACTTTATCGAGACTAAAAAAGATTCTTCTTTAACAAAGAAAATAAAAAGAGAGTTGCAAGTAGACATTGTTGTAAAGGGTCATGAGTCAAAAGCGTTGGAAACCGCTGGTGTGAAGGACTGATATCAAATATGAGTTAAAAAATTCAGTCCTTCATAAATCAGGATTCATTTAACAGGTTTCATTCCAGTGGAGTTTATTAGTTTATTAGTATTATTATAGTGCAGGGGTCTCTTAACTGATAAACATTTCAACCTTTAATTATTGTGTCCCCTCTGGGCCAAATACAGATATATCTAAATGCCAAAACACACCCCTAATATAAATCTTTACTCCAAGTTGTCACCGCAGAAATCATGTTTGACAGGCCAATTTATGCCACTATACGCTGTGCAATATCTTATTTGCTCACCACAAATATGTTCAACCCTATCTGCCCGAGTTATGTTGTGAAGTTGATAATTAGTGTAAAATGATGCCCTACTCTTACTTTGGCTTCAGACATCGCGTCTTTCCTTCGTGGCGGCAAAGGAGGCGGCTTCTGCTGGTCCTCCCCGAGCTGGTTGAGGCTGCCGCAAGACACCGAGTGGGACTCTGAGAAAAGACAAAGATGTACGTAGAGTTAAAGAACAGTACAGAGAAAAATATAGAGAACTTGCCCTGCTCTCCATCACAGCACAAAACATCATTAAATGACTCCTCTTTACTACAGAACTGAAAAGCACACACTCACTTGAAGGCGGCAGAAGAACTTGAGCAAATATGGAGTTGCTTCCTGTAAAATTAAAAAAGAGGAAGATGAATATCACACAAGAAAGGTGCAGGCTTCGCCCTCATGCAAGTAATCAAAGCTCAGTGGTTATTTTAACATCATCATACTTTACTTCTACACAGACCTCAGCCTTTAGTCAGTGTTCAGTGGAAAATACGTCTGTGCAGATTCTCACATCTCATCCAGGTCTTGGTCATTTCTAAGTGTTTGAATTTATTTTATTCCAATATGATGCAGATATTGGCTCAAGAATAGGGTCATCCATTTAGCCCCAGTTTATTCTGAACCGAACTCACCGCTGTAGGAGCTGCTGAGGTCAACGCCAACGTGGTCGATGAAGACTGAGCTGAGGTCGGATGAGGCCGACTGCGGGGGAGTCGGCGTGTTCGGAGAGGTGGGCACCGAGGCCGACGCCGGCGTCTCCTGCTCGGTCTCTGTGATATTCCGGAAGGTGATCTTGTATGGGGGGTCCCTCTCCAAAGGGACAGGGTGGCCCTTCAGGGTGCCAGAGGTAGACGTTCGCACAGGCCGGATCCCCGGGGATTTCAGAGTGTACGCAGTCTTCCTGGGCTGCAGGAGGAGAAGTCAGAAATCAAGTGTGAAAATTTATCACCAGTGCAAAGCTTTCTCTCTTTCTCTGAGAAAGTGCTGACTGAATGATGTAAAGGAAAAAGTAATCACACAAATAACAGTGCAGAGAGTCTGTATTAAAGATCTGGTCCAGAGTAACAGGATACTGTCGTCAAAAAGATGTTGCTGTTAAAGCTTTTTAATGTTTTAAACACCTCCAAACAAAACTTGTCCCCCATGCAGCACAAAGGGGGTTGAGGAAAAAAAACAGAACCAATTTTCATGGATATAAAAACACTAGAAGTAAGTGAGAAATATGTTTTTAGGGCAATAAAATGGCACTTTTAACTGCTGAAAACACGAGATAACTTTATTATATCAATCACTGCAGTTTACCTGAAGGTAGAGTTACCCCTTAGAGCCTTTTGGACATTAATTAAAGCTTTCTTGTTCAGCTTTCAGGCCCATTTCTCATTTCAGTTGTTTCATATTAAAGAAAATATTGCTATCAAATCGCCAAATTTAGAAACAAATATGTTGTTCTTGTGACACGAAACAGGATATGGGAAAATGTTTTATTACATTATTATGTGGTTAAAGTGTAATCGGGACTAAAAAGGGAAACGAACATCAACAAGATCTGAATGACTACTGAAACTCTGCAGGTCGACACTTACAAATCGAGGAGCCTGTCTGCAGTTCCGTGGCTCAATATCCATCGACATTTTGAACAGGTAGTCAGAAAACTCCTTTTCAGTCCTGTTTCCCATCGGGTTCAGGTTCTCGAAGAACTTCTGCTCAACAACGACAACGAAAAGACACATTTTGAGGTCAGGAAGTATCGAACATGTTGAAAGACCAAAGAGAGAAAGCGATGAGAAAGGAGCGCTCACCCTGATCTCATGCTCCACCTTCAGGCAGTAGGGCTGGTTCTGATACTGCTGGATCTCGCCTGTGATTTCAGCCACTTTCCTCCTCTTACTGAAGTTGATCAGCTCTTTGCCGTGACGTTTGAGGAAGTCCGGGTTGCCTTCCTCTGTCTTCAGGATGTTGGTTAAATAGATACCTAAGGATGAGGAGGAGTTCGATGGTGGTCATGACAAGAACATGATTTGAAATGTAAAACAACGGAAACTTAAAACTCTTGCTGGTTTTGTAAGGCATATTTTCTGTCTTGGCTCATTTCATACTTGTAGTGGATCCACTAACACTTACCAAAGAAAGGCACACAGGGTGGGTTTATTGACTTGAGTTTAGCCAAGTATTTCTTAAAATGGTCCTGGCTCAGTTCCACGGCTTCTTCCAGGATTTTCTTCTTCCTCTCTGGTATTGCCTGTGGGTGCAGGAGGGAGCAAAAGTCCCATAAATTATGTTCTGATCACCAGCTCAGCATTCAATTATAAATGTCACAACAATAAACATCACATCTTTCTCAATTGCAAATTGTTGTGGCAGATTTTTTAAATTAGAAACATGCAGACATCTGAATTACAGTAAAAAAAAAACCCAACAAACTCTGATCAGTTCATCTTTGATTACAAGTGCACCAAAATTTTAGAAATTCCCTCCAGGAGTTTTTGAGATATCCCATGTATGAAAACAGAATAAGCAGAATGTAAAATTCAGGTGATGATATGCAATATGCAATTAATAGTTTTATTCACCTCAAAGGTGTGGTCGAGCCTGTAGACCGGGACAGAGTTGATGGCGCTGACCACCTCCAGAACACCGTTAAAGTTGTTGAGCTCCTGGAAAACCTGCAGGATCTCTATGACCCGCGATAACACGGCCACCCTCTCCTCCAGGTTCATCGTCTCTACAATACACCTGTGAACAAACACACATTTAGAGATGTTTGGTTTATTTCTTCCAAGGCTTTTAAAACCAGTTGTGGATATTTGACTCCTTGGACTCACTTCTCGAACCACAGTGTGAGGTTGGTGGTGTGGCGGATCATGCGAAGTAAGTTAGGCGAGTTCTTCTCTTTGTCCTCTTTGGTCCAGACGCTGCCGACCAGCTCTGACGGCCGGACGGCTCTGTGGAGGAAGTAAAATGTTGATCTCATTCATCTGTATAAACAGTGCAATTACGACACATAAATAAAGATTTTCATAGTCCCATCACAGGCCGGCCTCTTCAAACCTTAAGTCCTCATGCACTTCTCCATCACGGTGGCTCACCTGTAGAGCTCTGATTCGAGCAGAGTCAGCTGGCGGGCGATCTCGATGGGATGAAGGGTCATGAGGTCAAACGAGTCCGCCTGGCCGGATCTGCTAATGTGCCACTCGATGGGCGGAGGCGGGCTCTCGAAGGTGATGTTGTGACTGACACCATTTGACTGCGTTTGCAGCTTCCTCTTGATGATCTTGTTGATGGACTCAACCCACTTTCTCATGGACTTCCCTAAAAGAAAGGAAAACGCAGTGAATTAAACACATGTTGAATATAAAAGCTTTACTTTCCAAATGTCATTCTACCAACACATTAAATCTGTTCTATTACTGTTTTTTATTAGTTATTATTATTATTAGTGTTTTTTTAAAAAAACTTATTATTGTGTTGTGTGTGTGTGTTTTTTCTTTTTTTACAAACTATTTAATTGGTGTTAACTCTGATTATATCCACATTACAAAAACATGAAAGGACAGTTTTAGCAAATTTCCCCAATGTGGGATCAATAAATCTTATCATCATCAACCTCCACTTGCATATAACTGAAAATGTCTAAAAAACAAAGTCATTTGTGATCTAATGTGACAAAAAGATATTATTAATGATGCTACATAAGAGTTAATCAATAAACATACATATCTGTCATTCATCTTTTAAAGCTAAAATTCAGATTAGCTAAATGTCATCGTTTAGAAGCAGAGCTGAGCCGAATACTGACCTCGCAGTTGAATTTTGCTGATGATGTACTCCTCTAATCGACTTCTCAGCTCTGGATCATTCTCAAAGTCGTAGAAATGATGTTCGACCCACTGACGGAAAACGTTGAGAACCCTGAGAAACAAACACGCAAAATAGTGTAAATTCATCTTATTGTCCACCACATTCATTTCACTCAATTTAAGTGCAAGAATTTGTAATCGACATCAGGAAATTGTGCAGACTGAAAACATGTTTCCATTTATTTTGAACTTTTCAGTAACAAAACAGGAAACAAACATTTTCACCACTTCAAGTGACAGATTTTATTTTACTGTTTTACCACCAAAAATTTAGTTTTTAAAGAAGTTTTTATTTCATTTTCTCTCTGAAGAGGCACCTCAGACCCAAATTCTTTATTTTATACCAACCAAGAAATGTGAGTAATAGTCGATAATCTGACAAAGAGGCTGGTGTAATAGTCACATTTAACAAACAAATTCTTTAGCTGAACACTGTGTATTCTTTATCCCAGTTGTTTTTTTTTTTTTAAAGAAAGGGTACTTTAAAATGGAAACAATAAGAACACTTTGTATTTAAAGGACAAAGGTCATGCTTGAAGGGGTATTTTCACCTATTTTGAGTATCCTGGTTTTAAAGCAAACACTTGAACACACATTGTAAAGCTTATGTAACAAAGACCACCCAGACTACAAGACAGGCTCTCCCATTTGATGCACAAACTGCTCAAACACTTTCTGATTTATGTGATCTGTTTTTAATGTACGTTTGTTTCCTAATGCAGGCAAGATGTCAATGAATAATTCAATCTCAATCTGTCACTGTACTTTCTCATTCTAGGGAATAAATGACTGACTTAGTGCCATCTTTTGGTGTTTTAAAAAGTACTTTTGAAGCAGACGGTATGCAGTGTGTGTGTCCACTTGTACCTCACAACGTGCGACTTCTTTAAAGATCCACTTTTGTTTTAACTGTTTCTGTGAGAGACTGATACTGAGACGCTCTCAGTTTTTAATGGTACTTACGAGACTATTCCTGACTCTGTTACTCCTTATAAGGACACAATTTCTAATACAAACGTTATTCTGCGTCTCATACAGAGGCCTTAACAGGAGAGTGTAAAAGAGCAGCAGAGGACAAAGAGATAGGAAATCTGTGGTGGCATTTGAAAGGCCTTGTTAGGAAAAAAAAAGATAAAGCTGTAAGAGCAACTTTTCATCGCGCTCAGAAGCTTGAGGGAACAAAAATCATTTCTGAATTTCTTATGATTTTGTTAGATAAAAGAACAAAAATAAAAGCTCAAGTGATTTTTGGGAGATGGATTCCTTGTGTTGGATGTTATATTCTTACTATTCTTGCAGCTGTTTTTCTTTCTCGCTGGAGAGCCTTAAAGGAACAAGACAAACTCGTGGCTGTCGTACCTGAGCTGGACTGGCTGCACGTACTCCTTTCTGAATCTCTGGAGCTCGGCTGCCATCGGCTGATCTCCGTTCCAGAGAGCCTGTCGGTCCTCTTCGGTCGGTTCTGGCTCAGGAATCTCAATCCTGAGAAACAATTAAAAACAAGATATTTCAAAATGTTCCACATCACTGACAGGTACTGAAAATGAAAAGTGTGAAGGACAGTTGTTCGTTAAACCGTACCTGTCTATTAACAGGGTAAGAAGCTCTTGTGGTTTGCAGAATGATCGGTAAGTGGTAAGAAACGTGCGCACAAAGTTAGGATCTACAAACAGATGGCACAGATTAGATGATAAACAAACAACCAACACAACAACATGTCTTTGTGAGACACATTAAACTGAAATATTCATATTCACATGTAGGTCTATGGCAGCAGCTTACCAGCATACATGTGGTAGGTGAGCCTCTCTATGAGCTTGACCACTGTGCCGGCCTTTATGAGGGGGATGCCTGTTTTGCTCTGCACTTTGTCCTCAAACACAATATTCTCCTCAGAGTCCTGCACAGCAAAGCGGTAAACCTCCGGGGAGGGCAGTCTTAGAGGATGCGCCTGTTCCTCGTGCTGCAGCACTGTGTCCAACATGCGATCCAACGTGGAGCGGTACTGCAGAGTCACCAGCGCTGCCATCCACGACGCCTTCTCTTCTGCTGTCCGTGCACAGAAAACCACACAGTTTTCATCTTTTCCTATCAGTTCAAAGGCGTGCCGCAGCTCTACAGAGTCCTCGCGATCCACGATGCGGATCTTCCTCAGCACAAACTTCTCCTTCAGACGGTACTCCGCCCCGCTGCCCGAACCTGGGAGCCGCGAGCTCTGATTGGCCTTGCAGCTTATCATCAGGCCGTCAAACAGGAAGTTGTGCCTCTCGTGTTTGGCGCCAGCTCGGATCAGCGGGCCCTCCAGGATGAACTCGCTGCAGCACTGGCCAATGTCTTTTCCCTCCCAGCCGTCGATGCTCTTCTGGATCTCGTTCATGCGTTTGATGGCTAGTTGTTTGCTACGAACCTGCCTGCTGTACAGGCGGTACATGGGCTCACTGTGAGGGAGGAGTGAAATTTGCAGTCAGAAAACCAAACAGCTTGATGCATAAATATAAAATATTTATATAAAATATGTGCAGTGGGTCTGGGCTCTTTCTTGTGTGATTCAACAGTTAAGGAAAGAATTTAAGCAAATGCCGCACATGTAAACTAAAATGTATAACAATAAATACTTGTAAAGGGGGCGTACCCGGGTTTACGGCGAGGCTGGTGTTTGGCATAGATGCGCTCCACGCTACACTGAAGGTTAAGCAGCGCTGTGATCGCTTGTTTTAGACATTCTCTGTCATCTTGGTCTTCACTGCGCTCCTGAAGTTGCTGTAAAAATGCATAAAAATCAGATATTGTTGCCATAATTCTTAAAATGAAAGTCTAGAGTTTTTCAGAGGAAAAAATACTGACATTCAAACAGGTGTTATTCATATTATCAGTAATGACTACATTACATTTAGATGAGCCGATTCTAGAGCTCTGCTACTTGCTCCGCATTACAATTACTGCAATGATACGATCAGCTAAATAAAATATCCAAAAGACAAAATGAAACAAAAGTAAAAATCATTCTCATCTTCATGTACTTCAGGACATACCTGTAGTAGCTCAAAGTAGTGCATACAGTGGTATACTGGGACCATCATCAGCTGTGGAAGGACGTACTGGACTGCTTCTTTGAAGCCTTCTGCAACTGACTGCAGATACAAAGACACACAACAACTGTTAGTGATGGATCAGCACTACAGTGTAAGAGATCTGATGCTAACCAGCATGTGGTTTTGGGACTCATTTAGAAAAGTTTCCGTTCTCAAATTTTGTACTTAGAGGAAGAAGAAGAAAAAAACAGAAAAGAAAAGAAGAATCATCGATTATCTTCCAAGATACAAACAGCATAAAAAACAACCACTCAACAAGAAATTTCAACAGAACAATGTTAACTTTCATTTTTACTTTAAAAAAACACAAGTTAGCTGACTGGATGTGTTGAAACCTGCTTGCGGGGCTTTTTTTATGGCTTCTGTAGAAACCACTGTGAAGACGTAAGCAGTTTAATTCACATGTTCGCAACATTTACCTTGATACCAGTGAAGGAAAACTGGTTGTAATTTGCAGACACAGTGATTACAACTACTACAGAAATAAATCCAGGATTCTAAAAAAAACACAAAATACAACAATTCAAAGCTGTAAAGGGACATTCCCCACTATAATAATATTGCAAAAATGTCAGAAATAATAAAAAAAGAAGAGGAATGTGAAGACAGGGACAATTAAAACACGCATAAAGCCAGAGGCTACAGGGTGATGAGTGATGGAGGATGGAGAGGCGGTTGACCGAGCGAGGCTTCAGGGTAACCGGAGAGGGAGGCCGTCATAGTATCCATTTAAATCTCCTGTTCCCCTGATAGACGACTCAGAATCAATATGCTACTACTCAGACTCCACAGCAGTGGCCACGCTGTCTGTGCGGGGAGGGGAGGAGATGAAGAGGGTCTGTGTGCACGGAAAAGAAAGACATCAGCCGCTTGACGCACACTGTTGGGACAGCCGAGGGAACAATGACCTAAGTTTAGATCAGGTTATTGATACGTCAGCATCCTGCAGGTTTACAAATTGTTTTTTAGACCAGCACGATGAATTTAGGTTGACTGGGCAGGATACTGCCGCTTAAAGTGTTTGTTTTGGTGCAACAAATCAAGCACAAGTAAGGTAAAAACCTTCAAACATGTTATAATAAATCAGTTTCTCAAATGTAGTTATGATTGCTGCAGGCGAGAACATTTAAAGACAATCAGCAAGTGTGCTGTTAATAAACTTTACTTTTAGTTTTTATGCAGAACTTACAAGCTGCAAGCTCCAGCGTAATGTGAGTAGATACGAGGGTGGTATTGATCTTCTTATCTAACTCTCAGCAAGAAAGAGAATATGCACATTTCCCAAAACGACAAACACAACAGTCATTTTAGTATTTGACAATATACGAGAGTAAAGTAGAGTATGTATGAGAGTAAAGGCTCTTTTTTGGTCACTTTTAAATATTTGAGGGCAGTAAAACAATTCTGGGTGAAATATTAGTAAAATAATAGACAAACCTGCTGCTTTGTCATCAAACTGTAAAACTGCAACAGTGCACAGCTTTGTCAAAGGTGTTTAACAAATAAATTTAAGTGTTCTTGCCAAACCAACATCATTTGATTAAACACTGATAAATTATCCTCTCAAAAACAAACCTTATGTAAGGCTGCGTAGAAATTTCAAAGTGACCTCAGCTTGATATGAAGGGCTACTTAAAGTACTTGATCTGAGCAGATAAACTGGAAATAAAGTTGACATTGTGATTGGATAGCACGTATAGGCGAGTCTCTACAGGAGCGTGCATCACTGAGGTGGCAGCCTAAATACAAACACACGGTGCAGTAATAGAACAACTGCGAGAACAACATGTTCCCATTTGACAGGAGGTACCGGGCTGCTTGAACCCATGTCGAAGTCTTTTGCTGTCTTAATTCACAGCTTATTTTCTACATAAAATGCGCCTTAGGCCACCAGCCCTCCCCCTCTCCGTCCTCCTCTTTCTCCTCTTCCTCCTCCCCAGGAGAAAAATGGCCCGCAGTGTGGCTGCCTGTTCTATTTTTAAAAGGCGATGTAATTTACCCACAATACCAGACGCTGCAGAGTGCAGGGGCTGAGTGCTCGACAGACACATCAATCTGACAGAGAGCAAGGAGGGAGGGGGAGAAAGTCAAGAAGGATGGAGTGGGAGAGATGAAGCACATGCAATGAGACAAAAGCTGAGGAGGCAGAGCAGGAGCACTAATGATGCCACTGCCGGAGGGTTCGATCCCCATTATCCCCCACACATTTACAGCAGGTGGATGAAAGTGTCCACAGAGCGGCTCCTGTTGTACAAAAGGAGGCGGAGAGATGAGGAGACGAACAGTCATCAGGTCAGAGATGAAGCACAAAGTGAGAGACGCTAAAATGAGATTAGCCCACAGTGCAAAAATGGAGCAGGAGCAGGTTGAAGGTGTGTGTGTGTGTGTGTGTGTGTGTGTGTGTGTGTGTGTGTGTGTGTGTGTGTGTGTGTGTGTGTGTGTGT
>JBAJHX010000115.1:5634094-5647788 GCA_037176925.1 Amniataba percoides
TGTGTGTGTGTGTGTGTGTGTGTGTGTGTGTGTGTGTGTGTGTGTGTGTGTGTGTGTGTGTGTGTGTGTGTTTGAGGGGTGGGGGGAGTGTTAGAGGGGAGGATGGTGGAGAGACACCATTACACCATCGGCCCCTGGGACCACCGCTGACGAGCCCACACACAAACACACGCACACACAGCAGCCAAGCAAAATGGATTTGCAAAGCACCACAATAAATATGTTTCTGACCAGGAGGAATCAGTGGATTGTAAAGCAGAAACGATTAGTTAACTGAAGTCTATCAACAGAAGAGTACTCGTCATTTTTCATTTTCAATTAATCTAAGCAGCACGAAAAGAATCAGTGGCTCCAGCTACTCAAATGTGAATCTTTGCTGGTGAATGTATGACAGTAAATTGACTTCCTTTGTCTTAACAATTAATCGAGATGAATTAATCTTGAAAAGGATTAATACTTGCATTACTTGTAAATTTCCCACAGTAACTGCCATTATACAAATACCAGAAACATGTTTTAATATTAAAATATGACGTTTTAAACTATGAACAGACATAAATATTTAGTTAATCAACAGTTTCAGATCAAGAGCCAAAATAGATTCAATGCTTTCTTTTATTTAATTTAGTTGTTTTTCCTTCATCAATCAGTTAAATATGCGATGTGGCAACTACATCATCTAGTAAATGTTTTCTTGATTTTTGTTTTATCTATTTAACATTCATAAATTACCAAATATTGCAAGCAACCACAAGACTTTCAGCTTAATATCATAAATGTGTAAGAAAAGCAGCAAATCTGCATATTTGAGGAGCTAGAAGAAATAAATGTTTTTGCTTAATGAGTATTGATCAGCATTTGTGATTTGTTTTTCTGTCGATAACCTAATTAAAACGTATCATTTTAGCTGTATTTAAAATAGATAAATAAATATAAGCACTCAAACACGGGCATGCTGAAAGAACATGGGCTCTACTTCATGTTACAGATCATTACGGTCTTTAAGAAAAACAGCAAGCGAAACAATGCGAGGTGTTCTTAAATGAATCTATATGGTGCAAAAGTGAAGCTTTATTTTTAACTGCTGTGCCCTTTCCCCCACCCTCATACAATGAGTATATGAAAACAAACACTGGGTGTGGGTAATCAGAGGATAGTGCCATCCGTGTTGATCTAACTGGGGTTAGACTGGTGGTTTGAGTGTAAACACAGCGAGGCCCCAACTTGAAGTGCAGGACCGTCAGTCAGCAGTTTATGACTTCACTACAAAACTTTAAGAGCAGGAAGACTCGCGCTCAGTCTATTAACATAACATCTGACAATTCCCTCGATAAAATGGGAGACTGGTGTTCAAAACCTTGAAGAGGACATCAGAGAACCATCTTATACTGTAAATACTGTTCGAGTTTGGAGCTCTGATGTTGCTCCATGTGAACGGTCGGATTCGTTGGTCTTTGGCCTGAGAAAACACCAGCAAATATTTCATCTTCAAAGGCTGCCAAACTGCACCCCACCGAGCATAATTCAATGCTATTCTTGTGAGGAATGTCCAAATAAAACAATGCGGCAGCAGTGAATAAACTGTACACAGGACGCTGAATATGTCATGACATGCCCTCAAACGATATTGGGAGGAATTCCACCAGGTTGACTTCAAAGCAAACAGGAACAAATATTCAAACCCTGTTCGCTTGGTGTAAACACATAAATGACCTACTTGTACCTTCATATTAAAAACAAACATTTTTCTTTCACTTTTCAGTTTATGACGGGAAAGATGGAAGTGGGAGATATAATAGTTGAGAATTTTCTAACCTCTAGTCTGGCAATTAACCTGCAAAGTAACAATGAAACCAAAACACTTAAAATAAACATCATATACTGTTTCTAGTAACTTAATACCAACCATTCGTTTACCAAATGTGATAATTACTTCCAATCACACATCAATAATGTGCAATCTGTGCAAATCTCCCTTTTCTTGGAGAGTGGTACGTCCCAAAATGTGGGAAATGAATGAGCAGAATACTTCTTATTTTCCACTTTTCTGTGTAGTATAAATCACAAACACACCTTGACCTCGACAGTATCGAGTCATCAGCTTCTTCCTAGCTAATGTATCTAACAGCAGGCTCAGGCAGCTCCTCTGGCGACGAATCGGACATCTTACCTGGAAGTAGAGGCCGGCGGTCGACCGTGCCATCAGGTTGTTGAAGTGCTCGTGGAAATCCTTACTGAGGATGTCCTGAGACATGGTCTCGTAAGGGTCAAACGCCTGCTCCTGTACACACAGAGACAATAACTTGAGAGTTAATATCTGAATCACTGAACATATTCGTTGTATCAGCAGTAGATAATATCAGGAGCATTAGTAAATGACATGTATTTAACATTTTAATTAACTGAACAACTACTCAGAAAACTACTTAGTTTTCTGACAATAAATGCTCCAAATGTAGTGCATTCAAAAGATACAGCATCCTATGTTTGACATACATTTTACACACATTAGTTTGTTAGCACTGACTTAAGCAATTCTCATACAAAGAATCATCTTTAATATTTCTGCATTTAACAGTGTACTTGCAAACATAATTAAAAATTACCAATGTGCTGAAAAGTCTGGTGGAATGATGCTTTCAAATGCAATCATATAGATGGGAGTTTATATTATTAATCAACTGCAAGTCATATGCTTGATACCACCGTGTACTCAGCTTTCTGGCGCAGGAAACAAAGTGCCTGTGCAATTGCCTTTAATTGTTTGTGCAGCAGTATTATTACCAAGAGAAATCCATGCATTTTAAACTCTTGATAACTCATATTCAGTCAATCTTGAACTAGTGTTTTTCAGTGTTTCCGAGACAGAAAAAAACTTTATACCTCTGCTAGATCTTCAAAGCAGCTGCCCACCAACGGATGAGGGCTGCCGTCGGCTGTCATCTCTACGGCATCCTCGATCAGTCCGAGCAGCTTCACCGTCAGCTCGTGGATGTCGAGGATGTTACTGAAGATCACCTCCACATCCTGCACAACAACACAGCACAAGGCTTCAAGGTTAAAGAGAGATTGACTTATCCACACTTTAAGTTTCAGTTTTAGTCAGGCTTTGGATTTAATGATACTGGATAAATGGCTAAACCTCAATGATTAAAGATTTTCCTTTCATCCTTCCATCCTGGTGCCACAAAAACGATTTTCCTGTCTCATTCAAGCACATACACAATTGTAGAAATCCTGCCTGAAACCTGCTGCAGTGCCTACATGAACAAGTCGTGTTTTTCTTGCAAATATCAAGCTTTATCAGCCATGTTAGTGTCAATTTCTGATATGAGAGGTTTTCATATCAGTGATGTGAGGCAAAGATACTACTGACAAGTGGATGCTAATGTTATAAAAGCATTAGGAAGCTAGATATTGCAGTTTGGCTGCTGATGTAGCCTGCTCATGGAGGCAATTAAGGTACTTTAAAACCCTGAGGGTCTGATTTCAGTCATTTGAATAAAAGTGTATGCTCTTTCTTAGACTTAGACTTAGACTTCACTTTATTGATCCCTTTGGGATGACTCCCTCAGGGAAATTCAATTCTTGAGTCACATCTCATTCATAATCGAGTCACAGAGTCACGAAGCACATATTTTTAGATGACTTGACTGCCTAAAGACATCATGACTTGGATGTCTATTGTGACTAAATGTTTATAAATCTGTGTAGAAATAATAGAAATATATGGTCCTTATTACTACAGAACTGGCCTGATAATTACCATGTTTTTTTTATTTTTTCTTTGGTATTGTAATCCTTGGATAGTTGTCTCTACATACATGGGTAATATGTAAACAGCCATTGCCAAAAGGTAGTTTGGCTTTCAGTGGTGCCACTTTGCACAAATGTAAACCTAGTTTAATTTTCTCTGGTGGGGGTGGGGATAAAAGGGATAAAATGGACAAATTTCTTCTTTAAAGAACGTTTAAGACATCATGTTACCATAAGAAACAGACAACCAGGTTACTTCAGTGCATGTAAACACACTGAAGGTGTTTAAGCATGGGAGCGGTTTGCTGAAACAGCTCCCATTCTTGCCCTGCCTCCTTTGAATAAATAAACACTAAAAATAGTGGTGAGAATGAGCTCTAAACAACAACAGGCTCAATTTGCCCGAGGAAGTCATTAGTCAAGCAGATGAGAGCCCTAAAATAACACTGTGATTATGGACTGCTGAAGTCTGAATCGAAGTTCAGTCCCGACATCATTTGACTGCGACACTTTCTTGACATCCCCGAAGTAATTTCAGATTATGCTGCGTTTCAACAGACATAATTGAGGTTATTTTTGCGAGGGCTGCAGATGTTGTTCCTGTCTCAACATAATTACATGTTCTGCATTCCACTGGGCCTCACAAAGGTTTATCCTCCTCACCCAAATGATACCACAAATTACCCAACCCAAAATATGCAAAGCCACAGCGACCCATTAAACTCAACTTTCCATTCAGTTCTCCTCAACCCATGGGCCTACTGTTCGACTCCATACCCCGACTTTTTCCTGTCTCCTGAAAAGAATTTAGAGCACTTAATCGTCATATTGAAAAAATGTCATTATTAATCTGTCTCTTTGGCAAACAGATATGAATGCCTTACTTATTGGTCTGTTTCCTGGAAGGGTCAGAGACCATGCATGGTACTTCAGGAGATCATAGAAAAATGATTGGAGCCTTTTATTTTCCTTTTAGAAATCAGGGATTGATATATTGGCTCCAAAGATATAAACATGTCACCTTCTGCATACAGGAAGGATCCTTCAAATGTCAGGTCATCCATCAGACAAGAAAAATATCTTCAGTCTCTAATCATTTAACTGTAACTTTTTTCTCGCAGCAGTGTGGAGGCACCTTAAACTGAGATGCTTTCAGCTTCATATGATATCAAAACAAAGCTCAAATTCTTTAGAGGGAAAAAAGAAGAACACACCTTTCAAGCTGTCCTCAAGGTTTGTTAACATAAACTAACAGTAAAATCCATCGGGGTGCTGATTACAAGTAATCTTTAAATGTCCTTACACTGGATTTGGCTGAAATTGCTTTATAATTTGTTCTGCAGATCTCAGTAAGTAGCTTGACTGTTTGTTTATAAGCTGGCTTTGCAGTAAGCCGACCACAGCTTCTGAATCCTGCACAAGAGTCAGCACTTTGTTGTAACTTTCATTTCTATGCAGTTCCTTTAGCGGACTGTTGAGGAGTGATGAAGGATGAGGGTTCATTATTGTTAGCTGTTGTCTGATTTTCTCTCCCTTATCAAGCTTTGTCAGAGAGGTGATAACAATCTGCTTTTATCCTCAAACCATTTCAAATTGTATTCCTATAAAAATATTTTTAGATAGAGTTTATTCCACTTATTCTTATCAATTATTCTGTAGACCAACATGTTTACTTCTGAATCCTCCTTTCATCAATTACCAAACAGACATAAACAACACTGCAATTTTGACAGCTTTTTTTCTGTGCCTGTCATCCTCACCTGAGGCGTGAAGATTTTGGGGTTTGACAGGAAGTGGTGGCGGAACACTTTGATGATGAGGTCGAGCTCTCGCAGGTACTGCCGCTCCTCTGCGATTTCAAGCCTCACCAGGTCGTCATACGTGAGCTCCCCAGAGGACGACGGCTCCTCTGTGCACTGAGACATCAAGCCGATATCCTCCTCCTGGTCAAACATGTCCATCAACACCTGGAAACAAACAGCGGAAACGATCAGTCAATCAAAGCAATTCATTCTCATGATGTTTCACAGACGCCCAGAACCTGCATCTGTCAATACGAACAATGTGCGCGAGCATCAGCTTCCCCTTTATCTCACAAACACTCACCTTGTCTGCACACATGGACACCTTGATGTCCTGCTGGCTGATTTCATAATGCCGAATGTTGCCCACATAGTTTCCTGCCAGCTTAAGTATGTCTGCTGATATGTATTCAAGCACAGCCACGATGTACAGGGAAACATGGTAGTCCACTTTATAACCCAAAACCTCCTGTTGGGGCAAAAAAAGGGAGAAAATGAACATATTAAGCACAATGGGGTTAATGAGCAGTTCAATATAATTCTTAGTGTCTGTCTGAACCTGCATGAAGGAGCAGATCAGTTCAGGGCAATTCAATTTGTGCGAACCAAGCTGTCAAAACAGTGCGCTAAATTGGATTATACTGCTGCAACTGCAACTGCTGCAACTTTTTGGCACACATGAGACTTAACTATGTGCTGTGTAATGTGAACAGAATATGTGAATTAAAATGTGCCATTCAAGGTGTTTACTGTGGTAAGACTAAATGAGAAGTTGAATTTTCATTTTTCACTGAGTTACTGAGTTACTTTTTCACTGAGAATTTTTCACAAACCAAAAAACAATCACAATTTCAGAGCTTCGTGACAGTGATGGAGAGACTGTTACCTTAAGCAGTGGGTGTATCTTGTCCACAGGGAGAAGTAAAGGGTTCCTCCTCTTGCGTTTCTCGATAGCTGACTGGGCGTCGGCAATTGCCCACTTATCTATCGGGTGGGGGAAGGTTTTCTGGACCCGTTCCTGGAGAGAGCGAAATTATTCTCTTGATAAGTTCATTTGATAAGTTGGGAGACATTAAGATGATTTAAAGCTGCAGAGGTAATCAATTAACTATGTGGAATGATGCTTAGGTAGCATGTGTTTCTTCACCGTGAAGCTTTAGGCCAGTAAATGTAAATCCGTTCAAGTTAAGCTAATTTCCCACTTCCGCACTTAAGTCAATTTACGACATATTAAGTTCTTATATTTAGATGCTTTGAAGAATCGCTTACTTCCACGTCCTGCACAGTGCGAGGCTGGGCTACACACAGCATGTTGAGCAGCTGCAGGATCAGCTCCTCGATGTGCTGCAGGGCATCCTCCTTCGCCTGGAGGTTTGGGTGGACCTGCTTCTGCACCTGAACGTTCAAGAAAGACGTATAAAAAACAGAGAAACGAGAGATGAGTGACAGATTCAGCAAGGTGGTTCAAAGAGTATCCTGTAACTTGGTTTTCACAACTTTTCATTCTCAAGAGAACGAAACACGGTCTCTTCTGCACCGTTCACAGGATGTGAACCGAAACTGTGGGTTACGTGAAACTGATCGTAACACCTGGTATGATGCACCTCAGTTAGGCCCAGGTCACATTTAATGACGTCAAGACAGCAAGTAGAGACAACGACTGACTGAAGACAAACGCCCTCTCTTGCTTTTAAAGGGTCATACTTGAGGTCTGCCCACTGCCTTCAAATTATACGTAATTTTCATTACAGCTGGTCATTTTCCAAAGTATACCACAACTTATTAGTTTCCCTTTATTTCACAACAGTATGAAAATCAACCTCTGTTTTTGACCAATTTAAATTAGTCATCACAGTGAACATTTGAGTGAGACAATCACATATAAATCCCTCTCATAACTTTACTTTGCACACACATTACTCTCACTAAGATATTCTTCAAATCATGGTGGGTAAACAATCATTAGCTGTGTCTTATTATAACTAAAAACACAAAAAACTACAACGTCCACATGATTTATGAATGCAACACTTTCTGGCAGCTGACTCTGACATCTCTTCGATGTTGGCGTGTCCTTGAATGCACCACCAGATGCAGAGTTTAGAAAAGTGTCCTAGCTAACATGAAATAAAATAATATCTTAATTTTAAAAACTGATTTATTGGAAGAGAACTGAAAGTTGGATTATGTCTCTTAACCTCGTGTCAAGTATGGATGTTCATCATTTTTAATGCAGTGAAAAGAATGAGTAAAAATGACTGCATTGGATGTAACAAACTAACCAAAAACATACGAACCATCTGAAACACTTGATCTGCATTAACATGACGCGTACAAGATTTGTCGATTTGGGCTGCAGCACACAAATCAAACAGAATAAAAATCTGGCGGCAGATAAATCCACCCTCAGTCAAGGCAATTATTGTTAAGCCTTGCATTAAGTTAAACTATAAATCTGTCAACAAATATCATCTAGGGGAAAGAAAGAAGAAGTATTAAGTCATCCAGACTTTCTCAGTCAAAGAACCAGCCTGACAGAAGGTGTGGTTTTAGGTGCAGACAGTGGAGAAGGTGTGGCATCGTCAGGTCTACCAGTGCAAAGAGAAGAACATCCCCCAGCCGCCCTCCAACCTCCCAAAAGTTGTCGTCATTCGGGCCGTGCCCTCTCGCAGGAATGCTGTCAGTTGAGATACTATTATAGCACCCAAAGCAGACTTAGAGGGGGAGAGAGAGAAAAAAAGAAAAGACTGTGGGAGAGACCGAGAGGAGAGAGGTGGATAGAAACACAGCCTAACATTTACTCTCGACTCACAAAAGCCAGGCCTGTTCACATGCTAGTGATGGAATTACCCTGGCATAATGTAAAGTGGGGCATTATGATGACAAAACATTGCCCCCGGATTAAGGAATGTGAGAGGAGAGTTAAAAGGTCAACGCAGACTGAGCACCATGCATTCTTGTGCTCTGACTTAACAGAGATGCAGCGACGGACAGGATGTCCCCTCTGTCTCAACTCTGAGTTCATTTGTTTGAGATAAAAACCTCAGGAAAGAGAGGAAGGTGAAATTCTCATTTAGGGGATTATTGGGGGAAAAAAAGAGACCCCCCCCTTGTTTTCCTAGATCTGTTCTGGTTTCTTCAACTACATTCAGATGTAGCTGGAAAATGTGAAGCCGCAGCTTGGCTTCGTTTACGTTTCTGCACGTCATCTGTGTTTTGATGCACGCTCACAAGACCTAACAGATATAAATAAGCCACAAGTACAAACTCTACTTGGAAAAAATACATATCAAAGCAGAAGCAAGTTATGAGATGTATCCTCTTAACCACAAATAGGCACTTGACCAAATTCCACAGGACACCAGGAGCTGTGAGTCATTACACTGAAACTACGGGGGTTTCCCCGGACTCCATTCACAGAATAGTTGGCCGATTTCTGAGAGGCCCACATCCAACAAATGTCGTCTATCTCCAACAATGTCAGGATGGTGAGACACAGCAACAAAAATACACAAATCTGAATGTCATCTGAATGAAAACATGAGAGAGAAGTTAATTAAAATACAATGCATGCGACTGTAACACTGCTATGAAGAGATTTCAATATGAGCTGCTGCAGAAGCTGCTGGAACTGGAAATTTGTACTTTTTTCTTTCCTGTAGAGCTGAAACAATCAGCCAGTTATCATAAAATCAATCTGCAAGAATTATGATAATTAACTGACTGAATGTACAAGAGTTCATATACAGCCTTGTGTTGTAAAATTACATTTAAATGAAAGCTTGATATTTGAGTATTAATAATAGTTCCAATCTCACACACGTTTTGGTTTTATTCGCCATAAAATGACTAACTGAAGATCTTTTGGGTTTGGACTGTTGGTTGGATATTCAATTGGATATTGGATATTGTCTTCACCATGTCTTCTGACATTTTATACATCAAATGATAAATTAAGAAAATTAGAAAACAATAATAATTACAGCCCTACATGCTTTGTTAGTTAACTCTTCAGTGATGAACGATTTTATTAAAAGCTTCAAATAATCACCATGACTGAAAGACTATCTGGGTTGAAAAGACACTTTGTGTTTGAGCAGTGATGCTGTCAGTTCTGCTCGATGAGGGCGTCTAAATTGAGGACTGAAAGCAGAGCGGGGTCACGTGCAGGTATGACAGCAGCTCAGTGTATTTACAGTACCGTTGAAACTCGAGCCTAATGGGTGATGGATGTAACGTGGTCTAATATAGTTGGCTGCGGACACAGAAGTAAGCGAGCAAAGTGAAAGCAAGCAAGTAGAAAAATAGAAGGGGAACTCCTGAATTTGAAAAACACTGAAAACTTCAGACACAAAAGGTCGGGCTTTCTCACGGTGGCAAAACCAACCTTTCACTTGGAGAAGCATGAAAGCAGGTGAATGCAAAACATCCTCCCTCATTACACTGAATGTGAAACTGAAATATGGTCAAGAAAAGAGATTCACAAAAGATTGTAAACATTAACATATTATATGAAGAAAAATGTTTTTTTTCTAGTGGAAAGTAACTGAAATCATTAAGCAATCAACCTTTGCAGCATTCCTTCGTCAATCAACTAAAATTTTTTAAAAGTTTGATAAATCCATAATTGTATAAATAATGTAAATAATAAAGTGCAAAGTTTTTAACGAGACTGTAAAGTGCAATTACTATTTGGATTTATATCACTGTAAATAAGATGGACAAGTTAAGAATTAAGAATGCAGTTAAGAATGCAACTAAAGTCTAAACCAAACTAAACCAAAGTTTACATCCATTTTACTGTATTTTGTTTACAATGAGAAAGTTGGAACCTATTTTAATGATGGAATACTTGTTTTCAGGAAGTCTTTTAACTGACTAAATGAACAATGTCAAGATGTCCCACTGAGCTGTGGGAAATTATGACAGGTATTTTAAAAACTGTTCAGACAACTTATAGATGAAACTATCGTCTGATTAATCTAATAAAATATATATAATTCTAGACATTAATCGATAGAGGATATAACACTCTAACGTCTCACTGCATGTAGGCGAGGACATTAAAATGACCATGATCTCGATCGCATGTTCGCTTTCATGTACATCCTCCTGTGCCGTGTTAAGGTGTTCAGTTTCATGGGTCAGCTCCATTAAGAAGGGAAAGGCTAGCGTACAGGAAGTCCCAGCGCTGGCTCACTCTCCCTTTTCCCTTCTCCATCCAAAACCCACACACCCCCCTACCCTCCACCACCACTGCCGCCTCCACCCCCACCGCCTTGTTCTCTACCCACACAGAGCGAAGCCCCCGGGGAGAGCAGATCATAGCGGCAGACTGAGAGGTATTGATGTGCGTGTATGAGGAGGCAGCAGCAGCAGGCTCAAACTACACACACACAGACTGGAGCTGAGCCAAATCCAGGAGAAGGAAAACCAGGATCCAAAAGCAGACAAAAACTACCAGGAAAAAATCTAACCGGTCGAGGTTTTATCCACAGTGTCTGGCTGTGACTCAAGCAGCAGACCACACACTGTGCAGGGCTGCTCTGATACGATCTAAAAAAACTGGTCCATGAACGTACAAAATGTTATTTGTCGCACACTTTCCTTAAAATAAAAATAACCATCACCACCATTACTGGGACTGCTGTGTTATTAAATATTTCGGAAACATTGAGCTGATTGATCGATCTGCTAATCGATGAAAAATGTTTAATCACTGAAGTCAGAATCAGGTTTTCATACAACTGGTATAGCAAGAGAAAAGAAAAATAAAAAAACAAGAATTATAAAACTGCTAAAAGAAGAATCATCAATATAAAATAAAACTATGCAACAGTAAAATGTGGAAAAGCATGTTTCTTTTTAAATAAAACAAGTGATTCTTAAATGTGAGAATGCAATGTATGGCTATAATTTATGGTTATTTCCATTTTCAATTAATCTGCTGATTATTTCCTCAATTCAATGATTTATCATTTAGTCTGTAAAATGTCAATAAAAATAAGTTTAACAAGCAATATTTAGAGAAAAAGCAGTAAATCCTAAAACTGTAGTAGCTGAAACTAGAAAATTATTGTCAACAGTTCATTCTGCACCAATCAACTCATCAAGAAATTTCTGCAACTTAAATATGATTTTTTTTGTTTCAAATCATTATGAAACAAAAACAAAACCAGCAATTTGAAGACTTCACTGTAGGCTTTAGGCATTTGCTGATGTTTTTTAGTCAAAAGATTAAAAAAACAATCAACAGATTAACAGATAATGAAAATAAAAGTACAGCCCTCATAATGAGCATCTCCATTTGAGGCAAAAGGACAAAAAGCAGACCACACACAGAGCAGAAATGCTCCAGTGTCATTTTCTAAAACTGATGAATATCTTACTGAACTATCAGAAGGACACACAGGACTTTATGTAAAGAAAAGACCACTTCTCCATCCACAAACCATCTGCAAAAAAAAGCATTAAATGTATATTTAGATGCAATTTAAGCATGTTTATGTTATGTACATTTCTAAATGAAAGCTTCTGTCAGGGTCATTCATGAATACAAGTGTGTTAAATTCGTAGTGTATATTCACACAGTATCTTGAAAAGAGCTCTGACAGAAAACAATGGAGCAGACTTAAGCAGACTAACTTGTAACTTACAAGTGAATCTGATCAAATGGAAAAGTACACACAGCATTTCTCCAAATCTCAAAGCCACAGAAGATTTTATTATCCCAAAAGTGCGACATCATCAAAAGTACTGCTTGTGGAAACTGACACGAACTTGTTGATGCTGAAGTTCACGTGCAGAGAAGCTGACATGTGCACACAAAATATGTTGTGTCGTGTAAATGTGGTAACTCGACGTACTGGAGCCACGACAAGGTGCGGGCCACCTTTTGCGCTCAGCCTGCACTGAGCATTGTGAAGTATTACGCAGTAGTAAATCACACACACATTTGGATCAGGTGTTGTTGTGTGTGCTGGTGGTAAAAGGGCAGAAAAGTTGGAGGTAATAATAGAGGCCGGACGGTGTTAATACAGGGTTAACATTCCTAATTCAATTGATTATTCTCCTGCCTGTGTATATGAGGCTGCATCAGGCTCAGGTTGCAGGTAATGTGGCTTGTGCGTGTGTGTGTGTGTGTGTGTGTGTGTGTGTGTGGTGGAAAGGTGGGGGTGGGGCTTGTTATTATACCCGAGCATGTGTCACTGTTTGTGATTCATGCCATGACATCATCTGCCATTACAACCAGACTGTCTGGGGAACCATAGGGCAGGAGATCAACTCAGACAACAGGCACACACACGCAGACATACACACACATTAAAACACAAAAGATGCATGGTGCAGACATACACAAACAGAAAGAGACAGAGATAATCCATTGGACACACAAACAGAAACACAGACGCAGCAAAAAACGCGCTGCACATGCACCGAGACGTGTTGCAGATGGCAAACAAACATGCGTACACAACAAGGAAGTAAAATTTCACATTTAACCAGCCCTCCTCGCACACACACCACCAACACAATGGCTGGTGGTCGTGTCACTGAACAGTGTGTAAACTCCACATGACCCCGGCCTGACCTGACCCAGTGACCCCTGTCGGCCCTGCATCCACCCATCCTCTGTATGACCCCCCACCCCCCATCTGAGGACAGGCTGATTTTCGCAGACTTGATTCAATATTCGGGGAAGGGCAGGGAACGTGTGAATTAATCAGCCCGACTCTCCGCCTGAGGACGGCCTGCGGCTGGTGCACAGGAAGCGCAACCTGCTACCAGCTACATCCTGTCCGATCAACACACAGCGCTCATTTCAGAGACGTGACAGGCAGCAGATGATATCACTTACTCAAACTGTAAATACAACTTGAACTAAAGGGGTGAAATCTGCTAAAGGCAAAGCTCTCATGGTCACCTCATGCTTTTGCTTTGCTTTTGATGTGGCCAAACATACATTGGTGTATATAATGCTTCAAGTTCACCAGGTCAGTCACCTCAAGAGTAACTTAGCTTGATGACAGACCAAAGATGAGGTAGATGTGAGATGTGATAAAAATAACCTGACACAAATAAACACGTATGACACTGCAAGACTGGTTTCAGGCAGCAAGTACTTTTAAAATGTCA
>JBAJHX010000115.1:5647888-5662315 GCA_037176925.1 Amniataba percoides
AAAAAAAAGACAGATCCCAGCTGCAAGTTTTGGCCTGTTGTGAAGAATTTTAACTGACTACTCAGGTTGAGAAGATAAAAGAGGCAACACAAAAACAAAGCATGCTTGTGACCTGACAAATCTCTGCTTTAAATGTTGGCCTGCGCCTCGTGGAGCGCTGCGCTCACTCAACATGGCAATGGAATGAAACTGTACCCGGCAAAGCTCTGGCCTTTCTCTCGATGCCAGTGAAACAGCAGACCTGGGGAATGCACAGTTATTATCAACACCAGCATGTCGCGGGCTAAATGACGCTCTTGCATAGCACCAGGCACGAGCCGCAGTGATCAAGAATAGCCTGGAGGTGAAAGTTGGACTCCTCCGCAGACAGAAACTCAGATGCATGTGAACTACATATGATTGGAAAGTTTTGCTTTTACCTCTGACATACTTTTTTTTACTACTGTGATTATAACAGACTGGCTCTTTCTATACATAAGGACTATATAAACCATCTTTTAAACTACTATTTCAAGTGTATTTTTGGCCATTATTAGAGAGATGACAGAAAATAGCTGGATTCAAACTGTTGGACGTTACAGTTTGGTGTCAGTGTCCTGACCCTCATCATTACAGATGTGCAGTTAAGTTTCCATTTCTCAAAGAGATCACAGCAATCATGTTGTGTACGTACTATTATACAGGGTTACAACTAGAGGACCAACCCCAAATGAGCTTGACCGCAACACAGACTTTGGATTTTGGATTTTGTTCAGGCACTTACATGCCTGAACAGCATTTGTATATCTTCCCAGGGTCCTGCATCTACAGATGACATATTACATTGTGATTGGCTTTGCATTAGAAATGGATGCCGTGTGTGTTTAAAGCAAATATGATATTTCTCCAGAATAATTGCTTACGTTTGAAGCTGAAGTTTGAAGTAATTTACTAATAAATTATTGTAGCAGGGTTACATTTTTGTTTGTGTATCTGTTAGGCATTTTGTATATATCTAAGTACGTTTTAAACTGTAAAAAGTTAATATACTATTAAATTTCAAGTTCAAGTTTGCGTTTGCAACATAAAGGTGATACTTCAATTTGCATGTTCTGTCTCACTGATCTATCTCAAAATATTTAAAAATTCAATTTGTTACCATATAAAACAGAGAATGGAGCAAATCCTTAGATTTAAGAAGCTGTGGCTAACTAAATATTTGCCATTTGTACTTGTATAAATGACTTAAATGACTAACTGGCTATCAAAATCATTTCAGCCCTATTGCCATCCATCTGATTTCAAAGCAAATGTCAGGTAATATAGGCTGCAGTAGCACCACCAGTTGAAGCTTAAATTATGTCACAAAGTTAGTTCCTGGCTCTACCCGGCTTTAATCCTGATTTAACAACAACCTAAAATCATTCTCAGAGGTGGAGTCATCCACTTCTGACAAGGAACCCCCCCCCTCCTCAGTGGACAGCTGTGAAAAACAGCGAGTCACATTCTGTCAAAACCATAACAAACCTCTCTTGCGTCAATCTCTGACAGGCTTTCCCTCCGGCAGTTGTGTAACAAGTTGAGACAATGAAACTGCGGCACCACGGTCCACCACCTGCTCTCTCAGTTTCACCTGATTCATCACACCATCTCCACTGTGCTCCAGCTAACTGACAGAAACCGGGTTGTGTTATTTATAAGCATGACGTTGCTACATGGCTAATTCCACGGCTACTAAAATTACAGCATCAAAAGGCAACGCCATAAAAAAAAGCCTTGTCAGATTGAGGGATTTGCTGCCCAAATGGACAAACTGTAATAAGAAATAGCCAAACAAAAACTCCTTAGAGTGATTTGGACTGTTAGAACAAATCCAAAACCACGATGAAAAGGAGGGAAAAGTGTGTGTCTATAACTGATCTGACAACTAAAGTTAAAAGTAGACTCTTTAAACAAAAAAACAAAAATGGAGGTACTTTATCACCTTCATCAAAGCATGGTACAAATAGTTCATGACACCGAGGACATCCATCATACATGCTTTCAAAATAAACTGCAGCACGTTCATCTATTTCAGGAACTAAAACAGTTCAGTGGGTCCAGTTTATTCTGTAGTTACTCTGTGTACCATCGAATTACACCACCTGTAGTCATAGTTTAAATCTGAGACTTGGGTATAACAACTAACAGATAAGCCTGGTTAAATAAATATTGGACTACAGTGATAAATGGACTTTTTTCAGTGTTTCATTTTTTTGTCCGGAAATGAGTTTAGTTGGAAAAGATGCATTATAAACAGAAAAACACTGATAATGAACGGACTGAATTAAGAGTTCTTCGGCGCGTTTGAGTGAACTCAAACCTCCTACAGGTCTCCAAAGTGAGCAACAGTTTTTGCTGCGCCATCCTGACGTGCAACTACACCGCTCAGTGCACAGCGCAGGTACACAAACAGCATGGAAACAGCACAGCAACACCTCCTTCTCCTAACTCATTACTGACCCTTCCGAGCTCTGACCACATCAGGACACGTCAACATCTGAAAGTATCTCGATGGGACCGCTTAGGTTTACACACAGACCCATATTAAAGAGAAAGCGGCGTGCAGAGCTTTGTGCATCTTCCAGTATCTAAACAATGTGGCTTTGCGTGTAACCTAATGGAACAGGAAGTCAAGAAAAAAACATAAAGAGCAGAAAAACTTTTTGTTTTCAGTTAACAGTCAGCCCCAGACTGCCATGAGTTTGCAAGTCTGAACTCAAAGACTGAAAAGAAGAAAGAAGAAAACAGAAAATAAACCTGGCGATGACAGGGAGAAGTCAAGATGATGCAAGAAAAGGGAAAGAGAGGGACAGTCAAAAAGGAACTGATACAGGTTAGTCCTGCTGACAAAGGACATTAAAATTCAAATGTTTCCTGTCCTGAAAGTTTCAATGAGGTTTATGAGAATGAGGTTGCATTTCTTTGGAAAAGAAATTGGAGAAACTTGACATGTATGCATAAATGAAAAAAAAAACAGCTGCAGAAGGCCCTAAGTCCGAAAGGATGAGACATCGCTGCTGTTAGGCCGAATGAGGAACAAATAAAAAGGAGGTTGGCAGCAAGACATGCATTTCAGATGATGTTCAACGGTGCCTTCCAGCTACAACACAAGGCAGCAGTCCAGGCGTAGCTTCACCGGCATCCAACCTGGAGCTAACACCAGCCGCCCCCTGCAAGTTATTAGTACAGCCTGTTTACACTCAAAACTATGAGACGCTATCAACAGATCAAGACACCAAACAACTTCTTCAAAAAGGTTGTGGGAAAAAAAGTCATTATAGGGAACTTGGGTGAGAGACTTATTGAATAAACACGCTGTAGACATGTCAACCGCCACTGAAGATGAAGGCAGCAGTTTCAACACTGACAACTGTCTGCTGCAATGATTAGTGTCAAACAAAACATGAAATACTTTCCATTGATTTAACAGGGACACATAACTCTCTGGTCAGCTCTGCAGAGCTCCGTACGCCAAAACAACCAAGATACAAGAGCGGTTTCTCTCCTCAGGCTGGTCACTGGTGAACATTTAACACAAATTACAGGGCATCAGGAAAGATCGCTAATGCAATAAACATTCAATGGATCTGTAAGTTATGTATTCCCATTGTTTAAAATACACAGTCTTTGACATCATCCCTCAAACACAAACCTGTGCAGAGTATACTGTACGCACCATCACATCCACCTATCTCATAAAGAAACTAGAGATGCATCTAAAGACTCATTTTGTTAATTAATCTACCAGTTATTTCCTCTATTAATCAATTAAAACATTAGAAAGCAGTGGAAAAACAACCCTAGACCTCAACAAATGTCTTATTTTGTTTGACCAACAGCTAAACCAAAAATATATATGTTTTTATATAAAATAAATGGCCAATTTTGACATTTAAGGAACCTGGAACCATCTCATTTAAAAAAAACTGAAAACATATCAAGATTGTTTTCAAAAGTTATCAAATCAATTAAATCGATCGATCAACTGACAGCTGCAGCTCTTAAAAACAACTTAATACAATAATTATACTTATTTAAGCACCTTTTGTACTACTACAAATTGAACTTTTACATCTATCTATCAATCATAGTTCAGTGTTTACCTTTTAGATAGATAGACAGATAAATTGCAGATTTCCTTGTTTTTAGCTGTATACATGTCTTTTTCTGTACATGTGTTTTGAGTTAAATCCCTCATATAAACCTGTACACTCAATAAAGCTGACACTAGTATTACTCATAACAACACTACCAACAATAACAACTCTACTAACACTCTGACTATGAATATTATGTGTGTTTTGGTTGTTGATGATGCTAAAAGGGCAGCCAAAGTTTGTGTTAGTTACTGATGTGAATCACCAGTGTGTTGTTGTTTTTTAGACTTTTTTGTGCATCAATCACACTCGTTACCTTCCGCAGAGCTTGCACGAAGAGGCCTCTCCATTTGTGACTGTTCTCGTCACTCGAAAAGTCGTATATCTGCTGGGGCTGCATCTCTGAAGCGGCTCCTGGCGTTGCCGAGCTCCAGGCTGAACTGTCAGCATCGGCCCCGGATAGATGAGTCCTGGTGGGTGGGTCAGTCCGGGGCAGCAGGCTCGGCGAGGGAAAGGAGGCAGGGTGGTGGTGTTTGAGAGGGGGGTGTTAGAAAAGTCCAAATGTCCGTCTTGCAACACACATAAACACCACAAGTCCGATTAAAAGGCGAAAAACGAGCTGCGGGCAGAAAACAAGCACATGTAGCCACGAAGTTGACTCGTTAGCTCGGCGGCTAAGCGAAGCTAGCCGAGAAGCTAACAACAATGTCAAATGTGGCGCTCGCTGCTAAAATAAAACGCTCACGACAGGCGGGTTAGGTTCAAAGTGGAGTCTGGACATGAGGGCCCGGCTGGTCGGCGGCTAACCGAGGCCACAAGTCGTCTCCCCGTAAACACCTGTAACGTTAGCAGGCGAGCTAAAGCGGAGCTACAGGCTGCCGCCGCCGGCCTCGACGCGCTGCGAGTTTTCCGTTGAGGCTCACGATCCGCGGGGCACACTTTCTCCCGCGCCCTTACGCATTTTTCCCGGAGAGATAGGCCGCTCAATCCGACGCCAATCCACCCAAGCGGGGGTCCGACCGAGGCATGTCTGCGAGCGGCGGCGGCCGGAGGGGGAGTCGAGGTGTTTTCTGTCGGTTTGAGAAGTCGGAGATGTTCGCACCAACTCCGCCGCCTGTCCGTCTGCTACCGCGCGCGTCACCGCTGCTGCCGCTGCCGCGTCACACCGCGCCGCGCCGCACGTCCGCTGTCAGACAGACACGCTGCGCAAGTTCACATTTTACAGGACAGAAAAAGAAAAACAAGGCCGGACCTGTGAGCGAATCACAATCGCTATCAGGTTTTTTTTATTGTCAAGTTGCACACAAGGAATTTGTTTTGAGGTGTTGGCGCAAAAACAAATAAGCTTAGTAAGAAGAGGAAATATGAGGCATGTCAGAAGCATAAATTAATTATGAATTAGACTGTTATAAAGTAAGCAGCAGTGTCATGGATGAAGACAGTATGTGTAATATGAGTTGTTCAAATGAAAGATCTGTACAGATTGTGCAGGAATGTGCAAAAAATGTTTACAATGGATTTGCAAAAAAGCAAAAGTTCAACTTTATTTAGTATAAACCGGATAAATATATAATTTGTATCATGTAATACAAGTACATGTACGATCATGGCTATAGAACTATAAATAAATATATATTCTATATATACACATAGTTTAAGGTTCATTTTTACCGTGTCGAGCTGTTCTTAATTGTATCTGTCTGTATTGTAAAAAAAGAAAAAAAAACACTTACTTATTGACTTTCCTGCAGAACATGTTTACAAAATGCATTTCATGGGACACAAAGGATGCATGTAAATCCGCTTTATTTCCATGCCTTTATACAAACATCAACAGTAAAAACTAACAATTGGTTTCACCGACAGTATGAGATTTTGACATATTTTGTGCTTACATAGCGGCTAATATGTTTTTTGCTGTGATTCTGCCTCCGTGTGGAGAAACTGTAGAAATGCTTCATTCAGGACTTAATGGAGCCACTGCTAAAATCATGAAGTACAAAAAGGAACCTACTTAGCTTCCACTATTAAAAAGCACCTCGTAGTAACAAACAAAAGAAAATGTAGCTTACAGATAAAATTCAAATGGCACAATCCACAAACATTGGTACATTTTCTTGTAAAAATATCTATTTATAGTCAAAACTTTACATTCATTTTTCAATTAATGTGATGTCAATTAATGTGATGGACTAACAGCAACCAACAAGCACAAAGCTCTCTCGAGCAAAATTATTATAAAATCACCACACACACACACAAGGAAACATACACACACGCACAACTTGTAAAACATCCAAGCATTCTCAGTTTATGCCAACAAAAATATGACACAAGACTAGAGTATTTAGTCTTGATGTCATTAAATGTTTTAAATATATTTTTAAAACATATTTTAGCAGACAAAACTGTCCAATGTCTAAAATAGTCCAATAAAGTGGCAGAACCCGTCTTTTTCATAAATTGTGCGCTCTGTGGCTTTAACTGTGCGTTAAATCATTCCTAAACAAGAGTAAAACATAAACTTTCTTAATATTACAGTTTGTAAGAATCTGCTACTTACTTAAATATCAGTAAGTACTTAAATATAAACTAATAATCCTTTTTTTATCAAATGAAAATTTGGGGTTTTTTTTCTGAAAATTGATATTCAGCAGGTTTTACTAAAAAAAATGAAAGAGACAAACTGTCCTCATATAGTCAAATAGAGAAAAAAAACATAATGGCTCTGAAACAAAAGAAAAAAATCCAAACCAGAATTACACACGTAAAAAAAACCCTCATTTAGAATAAACAGTATGCGTGTACCTCCCAATGTTTGTATTTTAAACTGATACTTTAACTGAATTTAACTCAATTTGATAGTACTGAAGCTGAACCTGTTTTCTATCTTTAACATTTTCACTCACAACATTTTCATTATGTTAAATGTAGAGTAGAAAAACATTTTTACTTGAAATGTAGTGGAGTAAACATATTGTGCAACTTGAAACAATATTACTCAAGTCTTAAAAGTGTAATTAAGTAAAGATATGTTCCTTGCTCCCCCTGAATTAAGGCTTGACCTGTAATGAAGAAACTCTCCATGATGACAGTGATGCTGAAGTCGTGACAGCTTTGCGACAACATCGTGGTTTCACTTGGCGACTTTCTTTGGTTTTCTCTTTCTTCTCCTGCGATCGTCATCACGTTTCTCTACAGCTCGAAGCGACTCTCCACCTCGTCTGCAATCATTTCGGCGATGGCGAGGGAGGAGGTGGCCGCCGGCGAGGGGGCGTTACGCACGTGGAGCACCCGGCTGCCCACGTCCCCGACCCCGCCGTCAAACACAAAATCGTCTACGAGGTTTCCGTCTCGGTCGAGAGCCTGAGCTCGAACTCCTGCAGGACCCCTGAAGAGGAAAGAAAAAACAGTTACAGAAAACACTGAGTCATTTAACCTCCAAGTGCACCAAGTAACTAACACCTGACACATTTATTGTGCATGTAATTTTTAGGTCATGTGTTATTGTTCTACCTGAGCACGTCATTCAGTGAGAGTTCAGGAATGTACTTCTGCAGGATTTTAACCTGCGCACCGATGAAAACGCCCCTGTACATTTCTCCAACCCCGTACGTTATGTTCCTCATTACCAGCTTCTGAAGGCCCCTGCAGAATAAAAAGACTAAAGGTTAAATACTCTGTCACCTACCACGCAACGATTACAGTGTAATTAGATGAGTTTAGACACTGTGTGAATACTACTTAGTGCTGTGAAATTGGTGGATATGTAACTGCACCGTTCTCCTTAAGACAGCACATCATCACCACAATCCTCAATAACAAAGACCTTTTCAAAATACAGTTCCAGGATATTCCATAAAAAGGCACAGAGGAACGGATTAAAGTTGTTGTTGTTGTACCTGAACGAAAGTGCATCTGCAAAGTCTCGGGCATTGAAGTCGAACACTCTGTAACCCTCCCTTTTGAAGGCGAGGACCGCGTTGGGGCCGAGCCAAACACTTCCATCCATCCGTGGGGTGAAGTGGACTCCAAGGAAGGGGAAACGAGGGTCGGGGACCTGTACACGGATTTTATAGAAACCAAATTAAGTAGCAATAATCAGGTTTGTATGAATTATTAAATAAATAAAAATATCAAGAGTTCTGCTTTTTTGTAAGTTTTGTAAATTTTATGCCTGAAAAGGGCTCATTTGCAGTTTTAAGCTTCAGGCTTGACTTTTAAACTGATTTCAATAGAACGCAACAACAACTAAAAAACACTAAATGTGCAAGCTGATTGCTTTGTTGAACCAGTTAGACTGCAAGCTTTACTAAAACATTCAGGTCTTAGTCATCTCTCCATGTTTATGATGAGGATTTTAAAGAAAAAGCATGCTCAACTAGACACAATTCACTGTTTCTGCCACTTGGGGCTGCCACAGTCTGAATTTGCAGAGCACTACTTTGCAACACTTGGGAAGCATCTGCAGATCAAACAAATTGGACATATGGGTCTTCAGACTTACAGGGTAGATGTTTCCCTTCACCAGATAGTGCTTCTCTGGCTTCAACACCAAATAATCTCCTCTGAAGGGGACGATCCGTGGCTCCCGGCTGCATCCAGATATCTGTGACAGCCGGTCTGAGTACAGGCCGCCGCAGGTCAGGACGTAACGGCACCGCACCTCATTACCCTGCTCACACAATACGATGCAAATGATGGAAACAACAGAACACAATCTAAACTTTGTGAGGCTTTTATTTGCACGTGTCTTACCTTTTTGTCTCTGATTGCCATTGGATATTTCATTCCTGCAGAAAAGATTAAAAAAAGATACATATTGAGAATGACTTCAAACTTCAAATAAGTCATGGGCTTATTGTTACTGACATATTGATGTACAGAACCTTTTTATTACCTTCAGTGCTCCCAGCTGGACTCTCCTTGACCATGGAGATATCATCGACTTCAGATTCGGTTACCACCGTGCCGCCTGCCTCCACAAAGTCTTTACCGTACTGGAGAGCCACCATCCTCCAGTCCACAATGCCGGTGTAGGGCGAATCCAAGGCCATAATACCCTGCAAGGACGACAGGACCACTACTGGCTTTCACTTTCATCTTTCCTTTTGTGTGAACAACAACAGCGTCTCGGGAGTCTCTCACCCTGCAGTATGGCTCTCGCTCTCGGATCCCCTTGGTGTCGACAATACTGAGGTCACGCACGTTGTTCTGCATCCCACGCTTGTACAGAGCTTTCAGTCTGGGTATCTCCTCCTGCTCCACGGCCACGATAAGCTGCGAGCGCAGACATACACTGATCAGTACCAAGATAGACACAACACAATGATCCATACAGCAGCTCTGTGAGCAGTGATTAACAGCCAGGATGCTACTGCAGTTGCTACTTTGAGAGAAATTCATCTATTTGTGTGAGGGAAGGGAAAATACAAATTGGTGCCATGTGAGCTATGCTGAAAAAGTTAGCCAAAAGTAGTCATCAAATGTTTGGAAAAGTTAGTTAAAAGTAAGGATAAATGTTTTAATCTGTTACTAAGAGTAATGGATAAAGGTTAAAGTTTCTAAAAATAATGGAGAAATACTTTGGTATTTCAAAAAGAAAAGACCAGGAATATATGGAAACTATTCCAGCTTTACTCCTGTGTGGCTCTGCAGTATGAAACTAATACAGGTAGTTTCAAGGTCTTGATTAAAACTTGTGCTATGTCACAATAATGGGTACCTATGAAAAAAATTATATCTTAAAAGGAGTTAAAAATGTGCTTTATGTCTTGTTTGTTATATCTGAAAAACATGTAATTTATTTATCTTTCAAGAAAAAAAAGCCTTCATATGCATAGTGTAATGTTTTGTGCTTAACTGATTAAAATACGAACACAGACCTTTCCACATCTGTTGTAAGGGAGTCCTTTCTTCTCGCAGTACTCGTAGGCTAAAGTGGCTCCTCGCACACACAGACGAGCCTTCAGTGACCCCGGCGTGTAGTAGATCCCGCTGTGAATGACTCCACTGTTGTGCCCACTCTGGTGGACAGCTGGTGGGTAAGAACGGGACAGAGAAATTGAAGAAGAAGACGAAGAAAAAGAAAATATGGGAAAGGAGGCTTGATTAAGATTCCTAGATCTTCAGACTTCAGACCAGATCTTCAAACTTTTCCACTGTAGATCTTTAATCTGTAATATTCAATATATCTGAGGAGGGATCTTAAAGTCTGCTACATCAAAACTAACTTCAAACAAGTGATGAGTCTTTGTTGTCAACTAATATTTACATTTAGAGAGAGATTTCGTCTGAAGTCACACCCAAGTATAAATATGATGTAATATTGTTTATGTATGTTCAGTTAGTTATCTCTGGAAAAAACACAGCAAACGACACATTAAAGCAACAATTTGACATTTTCAACCAAAACCACCCTCACATCCATGTGCAAAATCTGAAAGGACCACCAGCAGCTGATTATCTTCACAACAAATGTGTCAAATTTCGTTACTTTGAAGGGCACTAACTGGAGTTTAAAAAGGAGGACATTTCATTGGACTTAAATCTTTTATTTTCTTCTTAACACACTTGCAAATGTATTTTCAGCTTTGCAGCAACATGGCAGTTACATGGCTGACTTTCAGGGTTAAGGGTGTGAGTTTTGAAGAATGCTGCAGCAAACTGGCAGGGTGACATGTCTAAACCCAATACCCTGAAATTAAAGCAGAAACTTGGCACTTTATCCTTACAGTCATTGTTTTGTTTCCAGTGTGCTGGATAACCGAGCCAACTCGATAGAGATTTTATCACTCTCTACATAATCATGACTGCAATGTGCGACTGGTTTTAATTACCAAGACACGAAAACACGTTGCTCTTTAGTACATGTTTTTGTCTTCGTTCACCACAACAACAACTGTCAAGACTCAACCCACCGAGCTCCTTTTCTTTCTCCAGCAGGACGAAACTGAGCGACGGGTGTCGAAGGATGAGCTCTCTGACGGTGGCCAGGCCCACGATGCCGGCTCCCACCACCGCCACATCATACGAGCTGAAAGACAGGCGACAGGCGAGGTTACAGACAGGTTGCTGATAACCGGCCAGTTTCACATGTTGCAAAAAAGCAGAACATTTAGGTCAGTGGGTCAATGTCCAGCTGTACATGCCAACAGACCTTGACAGACGTGTTGTGGGGCATTTGCATCCACAAAGACAAAATCCAGCTCTGTCACAAGCCTACGCAAAGTAAATCCACATTTAAACCACCATGTACTACTGAGTGGATGGACTCAAAGTGTAAGCAGCAAATCAACTTTCAGGATATCAACAATACACCACAGGATTTCACATAATGAAGCATTTGCATATAGCTGAAAGAACAACATGTTCAAGCCAGGGAGAATATTTGATATCCCCTCCCCTCGTGAGGACACAGCGTACGGAGAACAGTCAACATCTTGGTTTTGTTTGTGAAAATTAGAACCAGGCAAAGTGCCTTAATGACCAACGAGGGCAGGAAACAATAAATCCGACTGAAGAAAAAAAGTGTTTGGGGGGATTAAAGGCCACCTATCTGCACCTCCAGGCTGATCACCCCTGAAGAGCACCTAAAGAAGTAAACTCAAATTAATTTACATAGCTCAGTATCACAAATCAGAATTTTTCTCAATGGGCTTTACAATCCATAAAGCAGACAACAAATTTTCCAAAACAAACCCTTTCATAAGGAAAAATAAAGCATGCACTTCAAGTGCAAATGTTCTATTGGGATATGTTGCATCACAGGTTTCTTAACTGCAGTTTGTAACCAGATGAGTAGAACTGGACCACCTGAACTTGTGAAAACTTGTGCAGCTGTCATTGCGTAAACCTGAGGAACATTTAACCGCCAGTTAATCTGAGATGAAATTGGACCCTGATGTGTCGCTGGTCTCTTTTATGCAAGTGGAGACGTTTCCTAATAGTCATGAATCAATAACTTTAAGTTGCAACATCCATATATCACAGTTTACTCAGAGCAGACTGGTGTGTCTACCTTGCCCCCTGACCTCAGATCACTCTGTCGGTCTATCATGAAACACACACAGCAGACATGGTGGCTTCTTAACAAGGTGCAACACACACACACACACACACACACACACACACACACACACACACACACACCTGGTGGCTGACTGCTGGAGAGTGACAGACAGAATAGTCATCTTTGTGCAGGTAAAAAGTCAGACCATAAGTGTTGGGGAAAGTTTAAAAGGTGTGCAGATGTGTAATGTAGCAGACACCCTGCAGACAGAAACGTTTTGTACTCTAAACAACGTGGGGTGGGTGCTTTGAAGATCAGGTTTTGCAGAGAGAGAGAAATGTTATGGAATGTGGCTCTTGGTGCATTCATGTCCTTGGCAGCGGCTGGGAGCAATTAAAAGTTTGTTTTCCTCCAAGCAGGCGTCGGCTTGCCTGCGCCTTTCCCTCCACTCCTGAATCTATCTGTCTGTGGTTAAAACATATAGAGAAACGCGCATTAATCTCCCCGTATGGCCCGTCCTGCTCGCCGTACCGTCCCTCTCACCTGTGCAGCTTCCTGGTCGTCACGTCCTTCAGCAGTTTGTGCCCGGCGGCCCTGAAAGTCGCCCCGCTCAGAGTCCGGATCATCGTCGCAGCGGCTCAGAGGCGCTTCTTCATCTGCCCGGTACTCAGAAGGACTTCCCTGAGTTGCGTTGAGTCCTCCTCCTCCTCCTGTTGTCCCTATTCGCTCCCCATCCCGCTGCTCGAGCCCGGAACACGTGGCCACGCCCCCATTAACGTCAGCAGCGAGCGCAGCCAATGGGAAGGCACGTTTTTACTTTTGCGTCACCGGGTCAAAGGGCACGTTCGCGTCGCCGTACGTAAACAAACCAAGCAGTTTGGAGGACAGGTGAGCTCTGTTTCTCCACTGTCGCACGTCAAATCTGACTGGAGCTCGGTTTGAATATAAGATCGCACCAAACCAGTAATTTTTTTGTGTTTTTTTATTTGACTTATTTTGTAGCTTGTGCAAAATGAGGCTTTTGTCCAAGGCGGTGCAGTGTGCTGTGGGTCAGAGGGAGTGGAGCCGCAGACACTTCTGGGGCTGGCTCAATGCGGTCTTCAACAAGTGAGACCTTATTACATAAGAAATGCACCATCTAGGATATGTGTGTGTCCAAGATAGCTTCACAGCAATGCAAGGAAAGGGTTAATAATCCATCACTTAACTTAAACACACACAAACACACTGCAGCCCTGGTCACCTTATGTCAGGTTTTATATGTTAAAGTAATGTTTGTTAAAGGTCATGATGTTGAAACAGCTTTGTCTGTGTGTATGTAAATGTGAAAAACAATGAACAAAGCCCACCACAAGCTGTCAGAATCCAATGTTTCCTGTTCTCTATGTTTTTGTTAATGTTACTTAGAATGACCGACAGACAAAACCCCCAAATATTCAGATAAAAAAGCAAATCATCACATTGTTAACGTCACAGTCAGAAAAGCTGTATGACCACATAAACAAACTCTGGTTAAAACAAGTGACCTGGTGGGCAGCTTTCCATGTGGACTTTGTTTTTTCCTCTGCCCTCTCACCACCAAACGGGAACCATCACATTACACGTCACCGACTTGTTTTGTACTGAATGTTTGCTGAATGTTTGCTGATGTTCCCTCAGGGTGGACTATGAGAGGATCAAAGCTGTCGGTCCAGACCGAGCTGCTGCAGAGTGGCTGCTGAGATGCGGTGCCAAAGTGAGGTTTCAAGGTTTCGAACGTTGGCATCACGACTACAACGGACTGCCAACTGGGCCTCTGGGCAGATACAAGATCCAGGCGATTGACGCCACTGAATCCTGCATCATGTACAGAGGCTTTGACCACCTGGGTCAGTGTTACAGCGTGGAGAATATTGTGTTCTTGTCCTTGTGAAGGGTCTCACTCTCATTTCCATTTCCCTCCATGTGGTCATGGATTGGACACAACTTAAACTCTACTCTAGAGGCTGTACTGCTTATAAAAAACATCTAAAATCGACAAAATGTTGATTTGAATCAGGAAATATTTGACCAAACAGTAATATATAGACAAGAATATTAATATAATCAAACATCTTATGTCAGCTTTTAGTACTTACTTTTTACAAAATGTAGTTATTTCAGCATCCTTTTGATCTGTTCATTGCAATTCAATTACAGAAAATTCTGTTTATCATACCATATTACCACTGTAGTTAACCAAATTAATTCAGCTGATGTGTGACTTGCTAGAAGCAGTGGATATTTGTTGATTTTGACACCAGTTATGAGATTGCCACT
>JBAJHX010000115.1:5662415-5691146 GCA_037176925.1 Amniataba percoides
ATTAATTCAGCTGATGTGTGACTTGCTAGAAGCAGTGGATATTTGTTGATTTTGACACCAGTTATGAGATTGCCACTTACTGAAGACAGATAAAGAGATAAATATTCAGAACATACTTCTGCTGAATTTGACAAATTGTGAATTGGATTTGGATTGCAGCCACCACCTTTTGTTTCCATACTCATAATGACATTTTTTTACTTGTTACTTTTTTACTTGTCACTAAATGCAAAGATGTGAGATCACCAAAGTTATAAGGATTCATCCTCTGCGCACAAAGTTACTGAATCTCATAACAACTGTGGGATCACCAGATTAATGAGATTCATTAAAAGCCTGTTTATATCAAAGATTACAGCTATGTTCAGAAAGTGTAAATTTTGCATTGACTTTGTTAACATGAGCTTGACCTCAACCATTGACCTGAAAGTGATTCCCCTCTTTGTTAACAAGAAAGGAAAGGCGACAGTGAAAGTGCATCTCTCCTAGACTGATTATCCAAAAGTGACGCAAGCGAGCGGGATGTTTTACACCGAGCAGGCACACACAGGAGCTCCGGATCTGACCCTGTTGGCTGCCACTCCAAACTGTCCCCACAGATTTATTTTGGTGTAAAGTCCATCGTTGGCTATGTAAACTGAGTCAGAAGAGAGTGTCCTGATGCTGGTTTTGTGTGTTTTTTTTCCTAGATGGTTTGAAATATCTGGAGGAAATCAAGTTCAACAAGTGTATCTACATCGAGGACACCTGTCTGGAGAGGCTGAGCTCAATCGAGAATGTGCAGGAGAGTTTGTACATGATGGAGGTGGTGTCGTGCGGAAACGTGACAGATAAGGGTGTCATTGCTCTGCACAAACTCAGGTGAGTATTTATTGCTTACAAAGACTGTTTCTCTGCACAGGAAGGTGATGAATGAATGACTAAAACATTATGTGTTGATTTCAGGAATCTGGAGTATCTGTTTCTCAGTGATCTTCCAGGGATCAAAGACAAACAAACAACAGTTGAGAGACTACAGACAGCACTTCCACGTCTGGACATAGAACTGGACCTGGACTGATTGAGAAAAAACTTGTTTAATATGATGTAAAATATAGATGCCTTTTTTTGAAGGTTTTGAAGTAAAAGACCCTATTTCAAGGGAGGACAGACTGAGCATGACAGGCTTTGTATCGTCCAACATGTAGATCCTTCAGCTTAAACGTGAAGCATATTTACATGTGAATCATTAACTCTTTACCTTTAAATGAGAGAGTGAAAAACAGCAATGTCAAACTTTGTGGAAATATTGAGCTTGTAGTATAAGCAAGCTTTAAAGAAACAGTCAAGCGAAGCAAAAAGTTAAAGCACTTTATATTGTTGACAACAGTTTTTCTTAAAAGAATGAACTATTCTGTAGTTTATTATATTTTCAACAGGTGTTAAAGGTTACTCCATATGTGGGTGCAGAGAGAAAATAATTTTTGAATGCTTCGGACTTCAAGGATTCTTTTAAATCATTTCTCTTTAGGTTAATTTGGCATTTGTACAGTATCTGAGGACAGACAGATGGCTGTGAACATCCTTAGCACCAAAGTTCCAGAGATAACGAGTACAACGTGGTATTGTTACGCTACACGCTAGTAAATGTGGGAATGTTTACAACTGCATTCACTCCTGACATCAATAAATATTTTCAGAAATGCTCGTTACACAAGACAAAGTCAAGTCAAATGTTTGTGTCCTACATTATAACAGACAATCGACAAAACTACATAAAACTCTACCAAACACACGTCACTCTTACAGAGTCCATCGTTATTTAAAAAACAAAAAGAAAAAAAAATTTGGCAAACCAGGCAAGGCAGTACGTGGTAGTTTTACCTTCAGTCTACTCAGCGACGACGAGCGGAGCAGCACGTCGCTCCTTGTCTTTTAAACGTCTACAGATAAAATTCGACAAAATCAGCTTGAAACGTAGGCAACATACATAAACCAACACGCTGGAGTGGACGTGTTGGGGAAATAGTGCATAGAATGACGTCAGTATGAAGAGACACCCGACACGTGATGAGCGGAAACTTTAAGAAGTGGTTGAATCCTTTTGTGAAGAAGCCAAAGGTGCTACCAGACTCTGCTTCATGTTCCTGAGTTGAGTCAGAAAACGCTGCGTGTTGATGGTGTCGGCTCGTGTGCGGCAGGTTTTAGATGTTCGGGAGGTGATAGTTAAACCTGCGCAGGTTGTTGTAGTATTTCTTGTTGTCCAGAGCTGGAAAGATGCCGCTGCCGGTCAGCTGTGGCAAATACTGGATGGAGAAAACATAAAATGAGATAATGGGACAACACTGTGAGCAAAATATTAATTTACATGGATGTTAATGATTAGAAAAGTTCTCTTTTGTGCCAAATTTCTCATTAAATGGGAAATATTAAATAATGTAAAATATTAAAAACTGGATCATTTAAAAATCTGTCACTTAAAGGAAAGGAACTCAAGAAAATGATATAATGTTTATCACAGAAACACAGATGTAAAAATGATACGCAAACCTCTGACATTAGTCCTAAATATAGCAGCATGTTGGTGTTTTAGGTCCAGTCATTATTCTTGGTACAGAAAGGTAGTTTATTTACCCCGGGAGGAAGGTGTTTGCGAGGTAAACGCGTCCTCTTGTGGCTGGAGCGGTCCTGCTCTCGGAACGTCTTCTCGCTCTTTTCTCGCAGGCTGTCGAAGTACGGGTGTTGGAGGAGCTGCTCACAGGTCAGCCGCTCGGACGGGTCCATCCTCAGACAACCCTGAACCAGAACAAACAGCACAAACCGCCAACAGAAGACGGGAGGCAGCGGAGATTAAACATCCTGTCTTCCTCATGACATCTAATTGAGTTAAACACAATTAACCATGAAACTTTTTCAAAATAAAAGTAATTCAGAGATCTGTTTTTTAAATACTTGTCCTACCACTTATTACTTACAGTATATCTTTGAACAATAAAAGAAATGTAGTGCATATTTCATCAACTTTAATGTACAAAGAGGATATGTATTTTGTTAGAAATGTATTTGCATGTTGACTGGTTAATAACACATATAAGATTATAGTCATCTCCAACATCTCTTAGATTAAAGGTAACGTCTTTACCTTCATGAGACTTAGAGCTTGATGTGACAGATTTGGATATTTCTGCTCCAAAGGTTCCTATAGAAAGAAAAAAAAAGCAAAGATTCAGTTTGTTTCTGATTTGACAACATTATTCTCTTGAACTTTTTTTTGTCTGTTAGTAAGTTAAGGCAGACAAAACTCTCTTTATACCAAATGTACAGAATGAATCATGACACTTTACAAGTTTTACAGCCAGGCTAAAAAACAGCACTTGTACGAGCTCAGGTAGATGGGTTAGGTGTTCTTCTCACCATCTCTTGAGGCTCTGGGATGGAAACTCCACAGAAGAACTGGTTGTTGCTGAAGACCTGCTGGTGTCGAGGGATCAGATCTCCTGCAGAAGACAGGAAAATGAACAAAACAGAACAGTGTAAGGAAAATCAAAGGCACGTGAATATATTCAAGCTCGGTTTTATTATTTGCATTATTTATTTTCCTGATGTTCATCTGTATAAATCAACAATCGTCTGTACTGATCAAGGCAGCGGACTCATCTCACCGAGAGTCTTTCTGATCAGGTACAGTTGGTCCATGTCGGACTTTCCGGGCCACAGAGGGATCCCCGACAGCAGCTCAGCAAACACACAACCAATCGCCCAAACGTCCACCGGAGGGCCGTACTGAGTGTCCCCCACCAGCAGCTCGGGGGCCCGGTACCACCGAGTGGCCACGTAGTCTGTGTAGTAGTCACATGGACCAGCTGATGGCAGACAGACACACATCAGGAGTGTAAACAACGAGCTCTCAGGTCACGGTGAAGGTTAATTAGTCTAATAATGTGGTTTGATGTGATAAAATATCGATATCTGTGTACTGGCAGCATAAAAAATAACAAACACCTCTGAGCTGTAAGCAGCAACTGTTAATGAAAATATACTAATATATACTATGTTCAATATACGTACTATATATATTTTTCTTTTCTGTTTTTACTCATCTTTTGACCCATCAGATTTATCTTGGGGGGTGGGGGAGGGGGGGGGGTGTTATACAACTGCTCTCTAAATTCTTCTTTATTATATATTAATTACTTTACTATCATTTTTGAATTTGCAACAGATAGCAAGTTGTTACAAGCAAAAGTAATGATACCGTGAAATGTTTCTTCATGAAAAATTAGCAAAATAGCTACCAGTGAATGTTCTGCTAATCAACTCACTGATTATTGATCAGATATTTTAATTGGGGAGTTTAATTAATTAAAAAAAACATCAAATTAAATCATCACTTAATTTGTAAAGTAACTTTAGCTGTCTGACAAAGGTAAAAAGAAAATATTTGAGTACAGGTACCTTAAATCTTTACTTAAGTAGAAGTACTATAAAGTAACTATACGGTGTAACATGCCACCTTAAAAACACAACATTTAAGATCTGGGGCCTTTAAGTGCTTCAAAGTCAAGACCTCTAAATGCCACATGCTCAGACAGCAGTGTCCACCAGGTGGCGTCGTTACAAACTTATAAGTTGCTGCAAATAGTCTTCAAACTTACTGAGAATCCTGGCAAACCCAAAGTCACAGAGTTTGATGACTTGTTGTTTGGTGATGAGGATATTTTCCGGCTTCACGTCTCGATGGATGCACTGCAGGGACAGAAAAAGATCAACAGTGCTCAGATTCTGACAGTGAAGCAGCTGAACATTAAAAGGAGAGAGACTCTCTGGACTCCATGCCGTCCTGTTAAACGGGGGCCCTCGCAGCATTTGTTGTGTCTCGGTGATACATTAACTGCTGGTCAGCCAAGAGGAAGGAATCCTTGTTAAAAAAAGAGCCATAAAGCAGGTGGCTTGGTGGGAGGAGACTGAAGGAATTCAGCAAAAACAAGCTGAAGGAAACGTTTAGTGACTGAGAAATAAAGAAGAGACGACACAAGGAGACGGCAGTAGTAGAAATATAAAAATATAAAAACAGAGTCTGAGTCACTTACATTTTGTTTGTGACAGAAGTTGACAGCTTGAAGCGTCTGCCAGGTGATACTTTTCACAAGATGCTCAGGAACACTGTGACACAAGGAGGAAAAAGATGAGATGATTAATCAATTAACTGATCGACGACTGTTTCAATTTAACCCTAACCAGCACAATCTGGAAAAAGCAGCTTTACAAAAACTATTCTTAAAACAAAACCTTTTCCAACTAAGTAACAACTGATTTTATTTGGGGATGTTTGTTTTATCAAACTTCGGTTTAAGTGATTGTTTTAGTCCCAAACATCAGCTGATCGACTTTCTTCATGTGAACTGAATTTAAGATTTTTAATGATCACCTGTAACAAACTTCGCTCCACATTATACTGCTGAGTTTCTGCTCCACTATGAGGAGGAAATCTGGGACAACACTTGATTATTCCAGCTGGATAGAGAATTAGGTAACTTTGTTTTTGGATTACTGGGAGGTAAAACTGGCCATTTTTTTCTGTCATGTTTCGTTTCTCTGCATCCACCTCTGTTTTTCTGCCATCTCTCCCCCCCGGCTGCTGTGGAGGACAGTGGGCCGTCCTGCTGTTGTCGGCCTGGACGTCCAACACTGAGGCTTTGTTGCTTCAGGGACCATCATCTATCAGCGTTGCCTTGGAAACGGCTAAATCGAGCCTTGTGACTGGCGATTAATAACAAACACTGCCCCTTCTCCCATCTTTGTTTTCTCTTCTTTTGAACCCTCTGTGTTTGGGGGAGGCTGCAGACCAGGACCAAACCAGACAGCGAAAACAACCCCCCCTCCTCCGCCTCCCGTCTGCAAAGCATTCTGGGAGAGCATCACTGTAAACATTCCACAGCGAGCGGGTCCACCTCCCCGGAGACGAGCGTTGTGCAGAGAGGACGGCGAGGTGTACGTGTAATGTGGCGATAACAGAAAGTGCTCTTTGTTTCATCAGCAGCCATCGTACTCAGATTTATACTTGGTACAGTGCGCTGAGCTGCATGTTCATTAATCATTTAGAGAAGAAATGATACATGAAATGTGAAACATGCACACGTGTTTTATATCAGAATGAAACCAAAACCAACATAATTTGAATTTTTGACATGTCAGATGTCTGCAAAATCCCCTCCATTTGTAATATTTGCATTTCCAGCACTACTGAGCAGACTCCATCAGCCAGTGACTATCAACTGATGCAATTAAAAAGTTAAAAAACAGCCACTAAATGGACCGTGATGAGGCTGTTTTTTTCAAGATTTGTGTTGTATGAAGTAAATGTTTATCTTGTCATGATCTGATCCTGCTACCGAACGTCAGTCAACAATTTGATGGTGTATTATTGAAGTATTGATGGAAACTAACGATGAAGGCAGAAAGAATCACATTGAGCTCTGCAGAGGCCATCAAAACTTTCAGTAAGTAGAGATTCTTGTTTTTCTCTCTTTTTAATTCAAAAGTTTGACTTAACAAGCCAAACTTTGATGCGCTAAATCATAATTTTGATTTACCAGCTCACAATTTCTTCTCATAATCTCTGTTATTTAGCCAAGATTTGACATCTTATCTTCTAATTTTGACCTCTCATGTCACAGTTTTTAAAATCATTCTCTCATAATTTTGAAAGTATTATCGGCACCTTTCACATGCCATCAAACGTTTTCATAATAATCTCCAAATACTGGGCTGCTCTCGGTCTAGCTGTTTTCATAGTTGTATGTATTGACCACTTTGTTCAGTGATTTTAACTTAAATTTTCACACTTCCTGTCTGTCTCTGCCTTCATCTGGATGGATCTGTATATTATGAATATATTTCTTTGTCCTCTCGGGACACGCTCTCGGGACACACCCACCCTCGGGGATGGCGGTCCAGCTCGTTGAGGACCGTGTGGTCGCAGTACTCGAACACCAGGTGAAGCTTCCGTTTACGCCTGAACACCTCGATCAGATTCACCAGGTTGGCGTGTTTCAGTTGCTGCAGAGAGACAGAGGGCGGAAAAAGACGGAGGAAGAAAAAGACGTCTCAGAGGAAAAACAGCAACATCCACACGGATACAGTTCAACTCAAACTGGTAAATGCACCGTCTGCGGTCTGTTCTTATCAAACAGACTCAACTGTTAGCAGATGGTCATAAAAATGCCGTTGCCCCTGACAACCTATTTATGAGCTCTTGGTGTCCGGCGGGCCGCTGACACCCCCACCCACTGCATGACTAATTAAACCACCATCAATTGTACCAGCACATCTTTGATTATTGTTATTCCACATGAAACAGACTTCAGCTGAAACAAACTTCCAGAAGAAGAGGCTTCGTGTATTTGTTGTTTATTTGCTCGTCGATAAAGTGAGCCAGGAAACAGTCAGAACTTCTTGCTTATATTTATATCTGGAGAGATAAAAACACAAATCTGAACAATGATCCTGACTTGGTGCCAAAACTATTGTTAAAGGCTGCCCAGTGTCTCATTTCCTGTTATCAAAATAAATGTCCCATTCTGATTAAAGTGCTTCGTTCAGTCTTGACCCTGCTGTTTTTTTCCTTCATTTGATTATAGCCATCAAAAAAACTATTATGAACACTGTTTCTTTGTGCTGAGGCTACAAAGATACTTCCCTCCTGTCTGTCTGCAGAGTTCACTGCCTGCTGTCCCTCCTGCTGACTGCACAGCAGAGAGGAAGATTTCATGTTTCATGGCATGTTTCATAAGGACTTTCATCTCTTGCATCATTTTTGGCATTTGGGCAGATTGTTTGTCATTATTTTTTATTTGCAGGGCAGAAAATAAAGGAGCAGTAGTGAATGAAAATGAAAGTAGACTCTCACAAAGAAGTAATTTCTTACTTTCTTTAATCCTTTTTATAAAGAGAGGAGAGTGAACTGGTATGGAAGCCAGGAAAAGTTCGAGATGCCCAAAATAAAATTGTTCTTGGCGAGTCAAAATTGAGACTAAAATTATGAGATAAAAAGTCAAATTGAGGAGCTAAAAATAATCACGAGAATTATAAAATAATCAGAAGCTTGTCTAGTACATAACAACTGTCACCTTTTCTCTCAGAATTTTGACTTAACAAGGCTAATTTTGTATTTTTCTGTGTGATGGACTCTGGGAGGAGTACACTGGTTTCTTTTACATTCATTAGAGATCATTTTAATGTTGTGTTACCTTCAGCATCCTGATCTCCCTCAGAGCAATCTTTTTGATGATGGGATCGTCCTCTGACTCCACAAACTTCTTGATGGCGACGATCTGCCCCGTGTCTTTGTTCCTGCACTTGAAGACGACGCCGTAGGAGCCCTCGCCGATCTTTCCGATCTTCTCATACTTCTCCATCCTTAGGCAGCACCGTCAGACATCCGAAGCTAAAAGCACCGATCCAGGAAGAAGGTCTGAGGAAACTCTGCAGCCTGAAACAAGGCGAGAGGAGACACATGAAGAGAGAGGGAGAGAAATCAGAGCTGGGATAAATTCATAAGAAGGATCAAAGCTGGATGATGAGAAAGAAACAGTTACGCTTATATAAAACTTAAAACAGACTGTCGCTCACTTTGGTGGCTTTTCATGTTGACATATCAGAACTTTTATTGCATCATTGAGTCCAAGTTACTCTGAAAAACAGCTGATGGCACAAAAGTGTCTCCTACATAATTATCTGTACACATAACTAAGTAGATTTACTCAAGTACTTTACTTAAGTACATTTTTAAGAGTAATTTATGTGAGACTTTCCACTTGATACCACTTTATACTTCTACCACTACTATGTTCTGGAAGCCAATATTGTACTTTTTACTCCACTACATTTACTTTATAGTTACTTTTTGGATTCAGATTAAGTAATCTTATATATATTATAATTTATATGATTAGATTCTGAAGGGAGTCATATTGCATAATGAGTTTTACTTTTGGCTCTTGATTTTGAGTGCAGGATTTTTACTTGTAATGTGAGTATTTTTACACTGTGGTATTGCTACTTTTACCGAGTAAAGCTGCACTGCACCACAGACACAGACAGACTTTAAAATGAGCTTCAACAGCTGCAACAGTAAAGTGATTAAAACATTAATGAATCAATAATTATAATAAATATATAAATATAAATACATTATTCTTAAATGAGCCATTTTGTGAAAGGAGTAATTTTACTTTTGATACTACAAGTTTATTTTGATGCTAATGATTTTATACTCTACTTGAGTGATTTTAAATGCAGGACTTGAGTATTGCTACACTTTTTCTTGAATATACACTAAAATGCATACTAAAGCTGTACAAATTAAATAACTTATGAAGGTCAAAATGTTCAAATAAGCTCTCAAAGTGCCTTTTAAAGATTGCTCAGAGGGAACATTACACCTGAGCACCAACAGTTAGATTGCGTAACGAAAACATTTGCAATGCAAAGTGTATTAGCTCATTTTCCTGCAGGGACACTGGACGAAAACAAACAGGGAGCAGTCAGGGGAATAAAATCAAAGTGCTGCACTTGTGCACAGGAGAGCAGATAAATATGAAATAATACCAAAGAGCAGCGTGAACATCTCAGGATGAAGTGCAGTACTGGTGTTAGAGGCTTTAAAATGATGAAGAAAATACTTTACATAATCCTGAAAGTTCCTCATGAGGACATTTAAATCTATTTTTATCAGACATATTTCAGTATAAAAGCTTGCTGCTGCTCTTAAATGAAAATGTGTAAACTTACTTTGGCTGCTCGCAGATGTCAGAAGTTTACTGGTGTGTTTTTTTTTCAGAGAAAGCAGCTGCGGACGGTTCAGGATCCGACGAGGAGGACGAGGAGCCGCACTGACCCTGCAGAGACCAGGACGGTCCTTTTTAAAGTGTCAAGACCCGCAGACACAGCGCCACATCCGCTCAGGACTTTCACAATAAAACACATTTGCTCTTTGAGTCCAGCTGATCTGATACTTCTCCACAGTAGAGAAATTCTTTATATATATAGTAAATATACTGAATTAAAAATACTGACTTATAATCATTTTGCCAATCACTTTAATGCTGCAGCCTATTTGGAATAATTTTATATGCTGCTGGACAGATTCTGCATTTAAACTGATGGTCAATTAAGTCTTTATATATCACTATAATACATGGTGATTTACTGGTTGATTATACTGCATATTATTAATCTCAATCTGCAATGTAAAGTGGAATATTTCTGTATGAACTGCAAATAGACTACACAGAGGCAGAAAATGTAACAACTTTACAAGTTCATGATACAAATACCAAATACTACTGACTAAAAAATAAAACAATGTTATGTGATCATAGAGTGCATTTCATAACCCTTTTACATGCACTTCTTCTTTTTAGTACTTAAACAAAGAAGGCAAACGTGATACTGAACATTGCAGATGTAACATGGAAAAGTGTGTGTGATTATGTTATGGTTTTGTTTTTACTGAATGAAAATTAACTTGCATTACTCCACAGTTTTAGCAACTGCATTTTCAGGAAGTATTCTGCTTTGAAAAAAACAGAAATAACTAAAAAGTAATTAAAGAAAATACTACAATCAAAAGGCAAAGTGTCAACAACTGAAACCCTGGCATATCAATTTTATTTTGAAAGCAAATTCTGGCGACTTCCGGTTACATCCACAGGTTCTCACTCCGAACAGCTTCACACATTTCTCCCCTTCCCAGCTCAGTTCCCATAGGAACAGCTGACTCCACCTTCACCTCCATAAAAAACAGAAACAGCAGCCTCCTTTGGGATGATTTGAACACCTGAAGGACCGACTGACACCTTCTCTCTCACACACACACACACACACACACACACACACACACACACGCACACACACACGCACACACACTTCTGATTTATATTTGTACTGAATAACTTTGTGCTGAGCCGATTTAGTGTTATTTGTTTCTTTGACTTTAGAGTCCATCTTCTGTGTTCAGTGATACAAAACAACTAAATCCACATCCGTCTCACATCCTTCTACGTGTGACGGCCTCAGTTTCGGCGCTCTGAGACCAATTAGTGCATGTAGGTGAAGTCAGAGGAATGGCAGACTAAAAGGGGGAACTAATGGAAAGTAACGCTCACCAGCCTCCTCCCATCAGACTCATCAGCGAGGAATCACTCTGTGCATCATCGCCTCTGTTACATCAATCCAGTCTCACAACAACACAGAAATAAACCAGGGTCCTTCCAGGTAATCTTGTTAACAGCTTTTTTTTTATTACAAAAACAGCATACATTAAACATTTTGCGAAGGGAATGCAAAGATGTTAACAAAACCTAGCATAGTCCCTCATTTTGTCATTTTATTTTAAATTAAAAAAATGTACAAAAGTGCTTACATGGTGCAAATAATGAGAAGTAAAAGGTCTATAAAAGAGGAAGGTAAAGAAAAAAATTTACATTATATCCAACTTCTAAAAATGCAGCAGAGCACGAGAGATGAGACTATATTACATAGCAGTAAAAATAACCCAAAGCTGCTCAGGAGCTGTTCACTAGGTAGTTAATCCTCTCGGTCACTGTCTGTTAACACGGTCTGTAAATCAAACATACCCTATCACTTAACATGAGGTTAATAAATATTGCTTAAATAACCCACAATGATCTTGGGTTTATGTTTAAACTGATCTATTAGTTTGACTACAGAGCTTGTAAAATCTCCTCTCAAGCCAAATAACGTTTTTGCCACCGGCAGTGATTATGAGTGACATGTTACAGACAATAACACAATAAATCTCCCATTGTTTGCTAATACAATCACAAATTCATGTGAACTTTAATGGCACTTTTGTCAATAATACCTCTAAATAACTTGTAACTCCGTCCACAGTACACAAGAGTGAGAAAAAAAAAATAGCTAAGTAACGATGTTCATTTGAGCTTTTATTGTTTCTCCAGCTGCGGCTCGCGACAGTTTCCTGGTCGTTTGTGAGCGTGTTGCTGGTGTTAAGGCTACAGAAGAGGCTCCTCTTGCACAGACCTGTCAATCCTGTGATCGGTAACAAAAAAAGGCTTGAAACCAGACGTCCTCGACACAGAGCCTCAGGTGAATGTCTGGATTTTTCTCCCAAAACTGAGGCATCTCGTCTTTTTCCTTTTCTCTGGGAGAGGCTCAGTAACTGTTCTCATGACCTGCTAAAATGTAGAGGTTGCTGAGGGCTGTGGGGTTGTCTGTGGGCCGACTTTCCAAAACCACCACCCTGCAGAGGAAACACAGACACGGCATGACACAGAGATACAAAAAGACGGAGGTAAAGGAATCTTAAATCTTATCTGCAGGGGCGTAACACCAAAGATAGACCAAAGATTTTGGAATCATATTTTGTTATGAAATTACTTGAAATTCTTCTAATTCAGACAGTGTTGAGAAAATCAAATACTCAGACAAAAAGAAGAAAGAGAAAAAAAAATCTGGCATCTGTATCCGCTACTTTCAAATCACTTTCAATGCTGGTTTCTCCAACGTGCTTGTTTTAATGTCTGTTTGGCAACTGTAGAAATGAATTCAGCCAAAAACACAAAGAAGCTTAAGTGCTTTTTTTCAGGTTTTCTGCACATACTTTAAGAAATATTTAACATTTTTGGAAATACACACGCTTTCTTGCTGAGAGTTAGTATTAGACAGGGAGCTCTATACTATTCTAATTAGTATAGTTTAGCATAAATACTGGGAATGGGGGAAACAGTCAACCTAAAGTTAAGAAAATCCAATGTCAGCCATCCTTAATGGAAGAATGTAGATAAATGAAAAATAATTGCTGCTTGGAAAGTAGAAAACTGTGAGTGATGTGAACTGTGGATGTTTTCTAATATTGATTTGACTGATTAATAAATAAAGGGTACAAACTTCTCTCCAGGAATGAGAGAAAATGTGTTTAGTGTGAGTGTTTACTGAAGGTCAGGGTAATGATCTCACTCACCAATAATGCATGTCACTTTTAAGCAAGTGGAGTGAGAAATGCCCGTAATTTAACAGCACTAAAAGTGAATGACAAAGCTCAAAGCGTCATGTTAATGGTATGGATGTACCGACTGTTGATCTAAACGTCTCATTAGCCGCCCTGATCCAGCTGTCACCGTCAGCGAGTGCATCTTCAGATGCCACCCGTCTCATGGCCGTGACAGCTGAGCAGGGAAGCTACAGTCCATACTGTCCGTTCCATCAGATGAAATTACAGAGGCACGGAGAGACACTCAAACCAGGCTGGCAGTGCCCGGCCGGCGGTGAATAAAACATGGGGGGGCTGGGCAGAGAGAGGCCTCGCTCCGGTGCCACAGGCAGGACGGCTGCTCGCTGAGGGAGAGCCTCCTTCACTCTGTGTGTGTGCGTGTGTTTGTACATGTGTAAGACACGTGAGAGTGGGAGGAGCTAAAATCACATCCTGCTGCAGCTTAAACCATCATGATGTGAAATGATGAGTAAATTCATTAGCTGAAAATTGATGACTGAGTTACTGATCAGTAAACATTCTGATAATTGATTAACTGATTCAGTACATTTTCATGCAAAAATACAACTTATGTGATTATATACCGAACGAAATTTGAGTTTTGGTGAGAAAAATTTGACTTTTTATGACGTCTCCTTTTACTTTAAAACATTTTAATGAAAATTTATGACAATAAATAGACAAAATGAGTATTAGATAAATCTAAAACATGAAACATGACTGACATAACTTTGAGGCAAACACTGTCTGGTTCCCAAATGAGAAATCTGCTGCTTTTCACTGTTTTGTAAGATTCTGATTAGAATTGGATCTGACAAAACACCTTCAGGACTCTCAGATTTGCCATTAGTGTTTCACATTTTAGAGATAAAACAGAGAGGGGAGACACAGCTGCAGGTCAGATAGACCAGCACTGTGTGAGATCTTCCATCAGATGAGAGCTCACAACACAGCGGGTGAGCAGGTTGTTTGGTGGTTTCCAGGTAATAAGACCTGAGGGAGGACGGCCATAACCTCAAGTGCCTGGTACGATGGAGCTCAAGGGAAAGATGAATTATACCAGCAGTCGGACTGATTGAAAGGCAGATAAACAGGTTAATTGAGGAGGCAGCGTGAGACCCTATACGTAATCTTGTTGTTGTTTCTTAGAAGATGAGGTGCCATTTAAATCCTTTGAGATTTTTGTGGTACGTGCTCCTCCGCTCGGTGCGTTCGATCATCTGCACTGACGTAGCTCAAGATGGAAATATCTCTGTACCAACCTGTCAGATCCAAGAAGGCGGAAGACTCTGCTTGGATCGCAAATCTCCTGAGTCACCTGGGAAAAAAAAAACAAACTGATTTTCTCTGTTTCTGAAATAACACTTGGTGCTGAAAGGCATCAATAAAGACGCATCATTTTAACAGTTTCATCAGAGGATCCAACCGTGGGCAGCTCCTGTCTTCAGCTCAGCAAAATCTGCACGTTTCTATGAATTTTGTAGGTTGTGTCAACTCAAACTGCACTTTTATTGGCCTCATGAGACGTTTCCCCCTTTAACTCAAACAACTACTGAATATTCAAAAATTCAGCATAAGAGCAATATACTGCTACTAGACTACAGATGAGTGAAGGCTTTGTGTTTCCTGACATACATGACTTTATGGCTCAGTCCAATCATGATTGAAATTATGAGACCGCTGTGTTTACAATCTTAATATAAACCTTAAAAAGCATTAAAAACATGAATTATAGACATGAAGAAAACATGAGTATTATTATTCAGCTGCTGTTTGCTCTCAGTCTGTGTATTGTCTGAGCTGTCAATCAATTTCACAGTCAGAAAGTTCCCACCTGTGTTTTGTATTTTGGTGGTTGGATGCCTGTTTACATTTGGATCACTTAGTGTGCCTTAAACAACAAGATGTCTATGTGTTTTTTAACAAACTGTAGGTAACTGAGTGCTGTCTCCAGGGACTCTGCGTTACTGTGTACAATCCTGGAGCTTACCTGTTCCTGTCACAAGATGTAGCCTGACACTTCGCAGTGTAAAAGACAAGGGCCCCTTCAAAACACCCTCTCACGTGTTGACATGCCATGAAAACTTGTCGACAGATGCGAGATAGTCGGCGAGTGACACCTGCTAGGTGTAAGTCCTTGGCCTTGGGAGAGATCTGATCTGTTTAAGTCGAAACGAGAACAAGGTCTCGGGTGTTCAGAGAAGCACCCACCGGAGCAAACACGGATCAGTGGGCCGGGCCCCCTTGAATGCCTTCGCTTTTGAAAGGAATCATAACGAGACAAAGGCTGAATTATTTAGTGCTGCTCCCTGTTGTGTGACGGGTTTCGTTTATGATTGAGCATGAATTTTGCATGGCCGCTGACATTTCAAAAATCCTTGCTATGGGAGATCTGGCGAGCCGGGCTGGGCGCAGACTCGGCGAGCAGACCTTCTGTTTCATCCGAGTGCTGCGGGGCCACGTCTGACACGGCGAGCTTTCAAAAGCGTGGCCTCTGTCGCCATATCACTTTTCATAAAAACAGAATGCTTCACCTCCCCGCGATCTCTTGAACTTTTACTCTGCTGCTGAGCTCGACTCGTGATCAGGTTAACATGGAATCCCTCTGTGAAAGGGGGACAAATTCATTACCTCGGCCGGACACAAAGACACTTTGTCTGGCTCCACCTAAGGCCTAATCTCCTGGGATCACCTACAGCATGTAGCCACGCATGTAAACAGCCAGCACTCAGGGTCTTTGTTGATGAGAGCCAGAGGCGTTTGTTCATGTGTAGAACAAACAAGTCGGTATTCAAGGATGTGACAGAAACGGTGTTCAGAGTTTCTACGCTTTAGTCAATGGGAACCCACAGAAAAAGTGGCATTTGGCATTAATACTGATTTTAAACTAGCATAAGCTTTAAAATCTTGAATTAGTTTAATATTAGTTTTCTGAATCATCTCTTTGTAAAGTCTGAAACATTTAGAAGATTCGAAGTGAAGCTAAAATACTTAACAGCAGAAAATACTTTCAATAGTTAAATTGTAGCAACACCTATTATTTCAAAATGAACTATTTATTCCTATTCTAAGGTTACACCAGGCTGTTGTGATCACAGATGTTTTACCTCATTAGACTTGAAGCTCTTTCCCTGCATGCCGTGTTTCCAGAAGGCGAGGACGCTGTCCTGAAGGCACACTGTCAGAAGAGAGAAGAAAAAAAGATGCCATTTGCTAACGTGAGCAACGATCAAGTCTGTCAAACTTTACTAGGAGGGACAACACAATTAAGAATTTACAAAGAGTTTACTGTCCACATGTTAGCTTGTCATACATGGAGAGCACTTCCCTTTAGGGTAAGATATTTTTCTTTAATATTGCAACATCTCTCATATCTCAAACTCTCATTTCTTTACAGACCACACATCTTACCAACAGAGCCAATGCAGAAGTCAAAGCTGAGCTCAGATGCCAGCTTCTTGTTGGACTTCAGTCTTCCCTGGAGATTAACAATCTTCAAATTTTCTGGGGAGAAAAAGAATAAAAAGGTGTAAGAATGATGCAGCAGAAAATAGATACTTAAACCTCAACTGTACAGAGCATGTTTGTACAGGTTTTAGTCAAAGTTGATGAAGAGAGATTGTACTCACGGTCCAAACACACCAACACCGTGTCTCTCTCCAGCTGGGTGACGTGGATCGCATCCACCTGTTTATTAGCTGTCAGAAGTAAAGATACATGATGACAATCCCCAGTAATGTATCATGTATTTCCTTACTTATTCTATCTTTTTTTAAATTTGTTTGGTAGGTTCTTAAATAATCTGTCTTAACATTTTAGTTAAGAAAATCTACTTTCAATCAACCCGTTTCACTTAAAGCTACTTTTGAAATACTTTTTCACTTCTTAGCGCTGTTTTTAGGCGAAACAATCGCTCAGTATTTTAGGTTACAATAGGTGAACATTAACAGAACAAAACATGTTTTAACTTTTTGTTCAATTTGTGTAAAATAAAAAAATACATAAACAGAAAACATAACGTATCTCTGTATTTATTTCTTAGTATCTCTACCTCTGAGTACATGTTTGACTTACTTGTTCCCATCTCTGTGAACCAGGAGGAGCAGGAGTTGAGATTGATGGTCTCAAAGCGGACCACCTGGCCCGGCTCTGTGCCCTGGCTGATGGCCACACACACCAGAGGATACTCCTGCTCTGGGACCACCAGCATCTCAAACACTTTCAGCGGGCTGGGCAGAGGGAAGTCAAAGTGCTGCCACAGAAAGGGTACAGGAGTCGGTCTCAGTGACAACATGTAACGACGTTCAGGAGTGACTTTGCAGAGTAAAGTTAGTGACATTTTGGTGCAGATGCAGGGAGATACAACATGCAGTTCAGAGCGCAAGTGCAACATACATTTCTAGTTTATTATTCTGATCCTTCTTTCCTTCTAGTACAACCAAGTGAATATTTAGTACTGTCAAGAAGTGTGTGGAGGAACAGTAATTTTTGAGATGAAGATGGTGAACTGACCTTAATCAGCATAAACCTCTGCATGGGCTCATACCACTGTAACAGGACAATCCCAGACTGCAGCGCTCCACACAAATACTTGTGGCCTGTATATGGGTTTCTCACTGTGAAAAGGAAAAGACTGTCAAGAAGTGTAGCTAGTCTGACCTACGTAGATCCTTTATAAAAGTTTGTATCAGGAGTATATGGTTTAATAATCTTAGAGTCGTTATGGCATACTAGAACAAAAAACACTGCAGCAAAGTAAAGGGGGACATGAATGGTCCAGTCATGTTCTTTATGTATTGACACTGTTTTATATGATTGAGGGATGAGTAAATAAAACAGTGTCGCTGGGAAGGAAAGGCCACTCACCAATGCAGCACTTGTGACAGCCCTTTGTGTCGGGGATCTTCGTTGTCAAGGCAAACCTCCTGAGGAGACAAAACAGTCAAGTTGTTGTGACCAAAGTCTTAAGAGCTGATGACGTCTAGAATTGGGGAAGATGGCCAGTGGTTCTCCTTTTTCTCTCTACTGCTGCAGCAGTCTGTCACAGTAAAGAGCAACGACTGCACGGCATGAGTGAAGCAACAAGCTTAGAAGTTAGAAATGCAGAGATGTGACCATATCACCAAATAGAGTCGTGTTGGAGACTGTTGTGTATGAGACAGACCTGGCCTGTCGGTCTCACCTGGGTAAGATTTTGTCTGGGAAGCGGTGAGTCTGGAACTGAGCAGCCAGGCCGGGTTTCTTCAGCTGCTCAAACAGCCCAATGAGATTGTGGGAGTACAGCTGGAAGGTTTTCCCTGCAGCAGAATGCAGAATATTTAATCATCAGCTAGTAGTAATGAAAGCCAGGTACGCACCTTCAATTTGACACTGACTAAACTTATTTCACTTCATAAATATTATAAACGTAATTTCATTCACAAATTCTGGATCCCATGAAGCAGCTTTCACAAGGGGAAAGGTTAGATGTGAACAGGGGTAAAAACGGAAGTGTGATGATGGTGTGAAGCATGATTACCTTCTGATGAAGCCAGTTAGTAGAATATCAAATCAAGCCAGGCGAGAGGAGGATGGACAGTGTCCAAGGGAAGAGGAGAAGAGAAAAGAGGTTAAAGTATACCAAGGGCCAAACTGCTGAATGTAAAACCGAAAGTAGACCTCACACTTCGTAATCCCATCCTCTAGTCTTAAACTGAGGACAGGTTTCAGCGACTGGGACAGCCATACTAAGAGTTTGGTTTCATATGACAACAAACAGCATGTCTGTTTTAATATATGATTCAAACTTTTTACTTTTGCAGCTGGTATACACTGCAACGTACAAAGATCAATATATCTGAGTGATTCTTCAGCAGAAGAACAGGCTGTAAAGCCAGATTTGTCACTTATGAGTCATTGAGCTACAAGGACACAGCTCTTAGAGAGGCTCTGTGATGGCAAACAAAAACAGTTATTTTAGGGCTGCAGATATGGAGTGACTGTCATGCCCTGAGGGGCAGCCAGATAACACAGGACAAAGCAGCAGCAGGTTATGACAGTGGTCAGTGAAGCAGGAGGCTGTGATAAGTCCATCACTTACCAGATAAAGACATCAGGTTGTTGTTGATAACGTACAGCCATGTACACTTCCTTGGGAACAGCTAAAAAGGGAATTAAATATAGTTGGACATTAGATCTCAAAGGACGGAGCGCAAGGGGGTTAAAAAACATCAACTGTCCAATCATAGTTTAACAACTGTCTGCAGTTACAGTCTCGGCTTTTTGCATGTAGTGAGAACAGTAAATGTTTGAAGATGTCTTTTTTTCCCAAACCTTTTCTAAATCAAACGTGTAAAGAATGGATCATACAGCAAGTTTGTGCAAAGTGCATCATTAACTGTATAATCACATAGAGTTACAAAGATTATGTTCTACTGTTTCACTGGAAACCAGAGTTGAACAATATCAGTGTTAAGAGGAATGCTACAACACTTTCCTTCCTTCTTTACTCCCGAGGAAGCTTAAACTTCAGCAACCCCAGCACTGTTACCTGAGATAAGGTTGCGTTTGCTAAACATACCTCTTAATCCCCATCCTAAAAGCTTTTTTTCTCCTTTAATTAAAAGGCGAAACAGTGTTTGAAAAATACGATCAAGTATGTAATCTAAGCAGCCTGCAATATAAGACCAATTCTATAACCAAATTAGTCTTTAATTAGTTACTGCTGACGTTTTGCTCTGGACATGCAGAGTTATCCTCTTATAACATAAGGTACGTATCCTTTCCACCACATTCTTGTTGTTATAATAAATCAGCTGGAAATATGAGAAATATGTGACACCATGACACCAGAACTGAACAAATAAATCACCAAATACTGGTTGTAAAAACTGTTTTAGACTGATTTCAGCTCATGTTACCTGTTCCATTGTGGCTTCATGAAGCTCATTAAGATTCAGCGTGTAGATGCCATCCTCTGTCCCAAAGATGAGGTACTGATCTAGAAGAAAAAAAAATGTAATACTGGCTTTTAATCCTTTAATAAAGGATATCAATTTTGTATGGATGTGTACCGCATTTGTTGCGCTGAGCTGTACCTTTGGTGTCCGGATGAATCCATGACGTGGCACAGTTGATCTTCAGAGGACAGCCATCAAACACTTTAGAGAAACAGGCTCCCATCTGAAATGAAAAGCAACATGGCTCAGTCAGCTTCTGGCTCAGTGAAGCGCTGAAATGTCAGCCAGGGTTTAATGAGCTGGAGCTGGAGCTGAGGCAACCACAAAGCAGAAAGCTCTGTGGACCCCAAATATCTACAGAATGTACAGCTGCAGCTCAGACAGGAGTTTAATAACAGTGTCAATGAAACCAGGCCAGCGGGAAAGAGTGAGGACTGTGAGGGACAATGCAAATGATTCACTCACCAGCACTTTCGGAGTGGGAGGCAGACCGTTGATAGCTGGTTTCTGTTTGTTTGTGGAACAGAGGAAACACAAAATAACGTAGATGCAAAGTGCACAGCCAAAGCAGTAACAATTACTTTCAATTTAGCTGCTTAATTTAGCTCCAGCCTCAACAATTAGTCAAAACGATACAGACTGTTTTCTATTGTGCGTGTCAGAGTCAATTAAATGTTCAACATGAGACGGTGCCCAATTTCCATCTTTAACTGTTAGTGTTTGGATCTCACAGGGGAAAAACATCATATTTGAGGTTTCAGTACGATGTCGGCCAGCTAGTTGGAGACACTCTACATAGAAAACATAGGCTCTTGGGCCACAGATAACATTTTCATCGTAAAACTCAGCTAAACTACAGATGAAGAGGTGTGGCTGTCATGATTTAAATCCATATTGTGATGTAACATGTTGTGGAGTATCTTCAGACTCACAGGGAATTCCTTTTTCTCTCTCCGGTGCTGTCGGTTGGGCGGTGCCTTGGGACTGCCTCCATTCACGCTGTCATCTGAATCATTATCTGTCATGAGAGAGCAGGCAGATGAAAATTACATTTGTAGCGTAACTATTAATCATGCGGTCAAACACGCAGAGAAATAAATCCAAAAATCGGACACATTTACATCAGACGCCCTTACCTTTACATTCAGATTTAATGAGAGCTTGCAAAAAATAAAACAAGTGCTCATTTAGAGACCATCTTGACTGAAGGAGACAGACACCAAATAAAAGGCATGTGAACAGTTGGGAAAGAAACGCTGAGACTCACCAGGGTCGGAGGCGTGAGACAGAAGACCGGGGCTGCTGACGCTGGCAGAGAGGAAGTCTGGAGACGAGTTCTCCACCTTGTTGCCCTGCTCGGGCGTGCTCTGTCTGCGGGCTGCCTGGCTCGGCCCGTTCTCAGAGTTTGGGAACCTCCGAACTGTCAGAGACCTCTCATCGTTAAGGCCGAGCTCCTCTGATGAGCTGTTTAATCGCGGCTGAGAGGGAATGGGAGTAGGGAAGGAATGAAAATAGTCTGGTGTGAATTCAAAGCACTTTGCAGGACACAAACTTCTAACATGGATCCTGCAAAAACACAGTATAATGTTCAATATTTTAACATTTTGGGGCTCACCTTTGGGGGCAGAGGAGGAGGAACCCCTGGCTTGAGGGTTGACCTGAAATTGAGATATTATAATTAGAAACATGTAAACTTACAGCGATGGATGTTTTTTTCTGCATGCTGAAATCTTGGATGTAATAAAATCACTCACAGCTCAACCTCTTCAAAAGCATCTTCAAGGTGGGCGATGTGTCCCCTGAAGAGAACAAACACAGAAATCAGCACGGAAAATGAGACTTGTCAGAGCTCAGGATGTGTTAATGGTGCAAATGTTTATGCTAAATCCCTCCTTAGAGATAAAGAGAGAATAACTCTAAGGAGAAGAACGGGGGTGCATTCGTTTTTATTACTGAACCCTATTGAGCATCATGGGATGAAAAATAAGAAAATACATTTTTTATTGCACTATCAAAGGAGTTTCTTGTCTTGCTAGAAAAGACTTGATATTCTGAGCTAACATTTCTGACCAAGTTTACTAAGATGTTAGTTCAAGAAATAAACATTGGTACCAAAACAAGGTTTGTAGACTACGACTAGAAGAGATTTGCCAAAAAAAAAATAGACTCAAAGCTAAGTGAGGCAGCTTTAACGAAGTTCTTTGGACAGTGTCAAAATGATTTAGAGGCCTATCATTGGCACAGATTTTTAAACACCTGTGGATATTTTAGTACAGTTCTCTCCGAGCATTAAGTTTAACTGAATGCTACAGGTCGCAGTTTCAGTATCTTTGTTTCTTCCTTAGTCTTTCTGCATCACGTTGTTCTACCTGCTTGACTCATGTATGCAGCGGTATGGACAGATAGATCTAAAGCTATTATCACACCACACAATGGAGGGGTGGTCATTCGAGGGCATGATGGGTGCTAAACCTCACTGTGGAAAAGGTGGGTGGGAACCAAGCGAGGGGTGGAGTGGAAGACACTACAGCACACACAGTGTTAGTGTTACCGTTGGAACAACTCGTCCTCAACGCTTTTGAGGAGGCTCCTTGGAGGAAAAGGGGTGAGAGATAAAGAGAGAGAGAGATCGACAGCCAAAAGACAGAAGTGAAGGAGAAAAACAGTGAAAAGCACATGGACAAGTGAGAAGGAGCTTACAGGCCAAAGCAACATTTCAAACTGCAGATGGGAAGAGTGAGTTCGTGCAGACACAGGTTAGCTCAGTGAATAAGCAGGTTAAAGTGAGACAGTGAGGAGCGTCCATAAGAAAATGTCTTTACACTCAGTGTCAACAATGGATATCAGCTTACAAGACATAAGCACCAAGCTGTTAAGCTTTAAACATCAGCTTCATCCTAGAAGTCTTGCTTTTTCACTCAACACTACCACTACTATTGTGTATTTGTGCATTTTATGCTCTTATTATAGACACACAATATAAATAAACAAAACTTTAACCACACATTTATTTCCTTTCTCTGGATGAATCTTATGAGATTCATCTTTTAATATATAAGCCAGGTTGAGGGAGAGGGTTAAAGAGTGATAGAGAGAGAGAGAGCAGGGAGGGGGGTGTAAATAAGAGCAGTTCCCGTGACAACAGTTTCCATGGATTACCTGGTTGTTATTCCTCCCTCTGCAAAGGGACTCCAGGGAGAAGGGAAGTCATTATCTTTACTCACATCCTGTGGAAAGCCACACATGAACAAAAATAGAATTTATATAAAAAAAATAAACCCTGCATTTTTAAATTTGCAGATATGTTGTCTTCTTTTTAAACATACACTTAAAATGAACTGAGTACAAATAGAAAGAGAAAGAAGCACTTGTATAAGAATGATGATCACCATTTCAGAATGAGCCTCGGTTTCCTTCCGGAGTGGTGGTTCAAACTGGAGCTTGTCAACTGTAAATGAAAAACATTGAGTAAGTTGTCTTTCTTTTTTTTAAATCTTGCACACACCTTTGGCACTAGAGGGCATCAGTGCTCAACACTTCAAGACACGCAAATCCTTGAGAGTAGTAAATACCCTGGTGCATTAGGAGGAAAAGGAGCTCTTTGAGTCCTTTAAAAAAAAAAAAGAAATGCGTGAGCATGAACCACTTCCATTACATTGTACCTGCCAACACAACACAGAGGCCTTTCACAGATTTATTATTGCTTTGTGACTGTTTGGTCTGGAGCTTGAAGACGAGTCGGTCACCAAAGACAAACACAGATCGCGCTCGACACTAACCAGATCTGTTCACTTTGTGGAAATATTAGCAAGAGAGCGAGACTTACAAATAAATCATGGAACAGATTCCTCTTAGTTTAGGTTTGAGGTCACATTCTTTCAAACAACTGATCCCATAGAGGAGACCGGTTTAGTGTCCAGTATAAACACGGTGAGGTTCTCCGGTGATTATGAAGGTGAAAGAAATCAACCAACCTGCCAATAAATACTCCCACATAATCAGCTTCTCGTTAACAAAGAAATGTTGTATTCAAGAGTTTAGACTACACAGGATTTTTTCCTAGTGTGTTTTTCCTGCCAGAGGTGTGCTGATAAGGTAGAGGTACTGCAGCATTTAAAACACAGATAACTGTGAGGAGGTGAGTCACTAATGGACGTTTAAAAACCAACACAGCAAATCATTTGAGCAGGTGAAGTTGGGGAATCAGGAGAGACGGCTTAGTTAAACTTATCTTCCTTGTTAGGGTCTGATTAGTCAGTCAGGAACAGAGATGTTGAAATGATTCAGCTTTATTCAACCTAAAGACACTTTAAGTAGTCACCACATGCAGAGGAACTCACCTTATTAGTGCCACTTAAATCTCAAACACAATGTTCTGTTATGTGCTACGACATTATTCTATCTCTCAGGAAGTCTTAGGGGTGAGCTAGGGAACAAACACACACTGTCTCACTACACTGTCACTGACCTGCGTCACCCCTGTGTCCCTCAGTGAAGCTAGGACTTGAGAATGGCCCTCCTTGGTCTGTCCCATTGTTTGCTTCATGTAGGAGGGAAAGTCAGATGCAATTGTGAGAAATATAAAAAAACTAAACAGGAAGTGCATCTGGTACAAGAGATCACAGTACGGACAAGCACGAAACACAATGTAGCACAGCAAGTATCACTACAAATAGATAATGACAAACACCCAACAAAGACACGTACCCCCCCTCTCAGACACAACAGGTGCACAACAGTGTTTAACTTCGACGACAACGAAGACAACGGGAACTTCCCTGAAGGGTCGCAAAATATTAAGTATACACAGTCTTCACAGGCTCTGAACTCCAAATTAAGATTCAACAATTGTCGACTGAACTCCAAATTCCCCAATAAACCTTTATGACCCCTTCAGACAAGCTATTTCACGTTATTCACTTAACTTAACTTAAAAATAACACACCACACAGAAGCATCATGGACTCTACAATACATCCACATTCTCTTCCATGAATCCCCGAAGCTATTTTTATACACGCTACCACATGCTGTGGTCTGGAAAAGCGCCAGCCAGCGATTCAGGATTAGTGGGGATGACCCGCAGACAGGCCGTCGGACCTCTATCAACCTACACAACCCGACTGGCCAATGAGAGTGACAGACTGATGGCGGGGGGGCTGGCCTTGTCTTGGTGATGGGTGTGTCTGGGCTGTTTGTTCACTTACAGTCTATCTCTGAGCGCGTCCTCTCAGCTCTGGCATGCTTGTTGGTGGAGCGGATGGTGTGTCTGACTGCAGAGAGGGGCTGGAACAAAGAATGAAAAACACATAAAAGATAAGAAAATCAGTTTTGACAGTGGGAGCACACAAGTGGGTAAATTATATAACATCAACGCAACATAGCCTTGAGTCATTTGGTACGATTACAACATTCATCTTGTGAAATGATCTCTAGAAACTGAGTCTGAAACTTGCAAGTCAAGTTAAAGCGAAAACTGAGAACTGGTTCTCGCACTGCGTCTTTGCATCATCACATTATTATGCATCCCAGAGGCTGTTTGTTTGCAACAAGCTCCATTGCTTGTAGTCAATAGCCCTCAGGGTTTTTTCATTCAGCGTGGCCAAGACAGTGCTACTGCTGTCAGGGGGAGAGAGGCACAATGGTCTTTTAAAAAGGCACTGGTACCACCTCTTTGGCTGCCACATAGATGTGATGTGGATTCCCAGTTGGAATAATAATGTTGATGGAGAGGATCGAAAAGAGGGGGAAGGGAAGTTTTAGAAGAACACGAAAACACACTTCAGCTAAGCTCATCTTTTTTTGCTGCTGCAAAAACATGACATGCTGTGTTAATATCGAAATTGAGAGCTGAGATTCTGTTGGTGTTTGCATGGAAGTCTGTCACACTACAAGATTTGGTACCATGAAATTTGCCAGGGAAGTTTCCTGTAAGCAGAAATATCCATAAATGGAGCACATTTATCATATACCGGAGTAACATTCCAGTAAATGTCTCATCTTATCTTTGATCACTTCTTTGTAGGCTGTGTGAACTTTCAATTTCCAAGCAAAGCAAAGCTGAATTTCCCAGAGTGCCATTTTATAGAAGTATATGTGATAGAGTCGGACGTTACCTCGAGGTCATCGTCATCCACCTCACTGTAATGCTGGTGGTTGTCTGGGTTGTTCATCTTATCCAGGAGGTCAACAGCAAGTCTCCTTGTCAAACCTGTCTGGGCCACATACACATGCTGCAAGAGACAAGACAGGATTGCAAGTTGTCATGACCCTCTGCAGAGTTTAAGAATAATAGTTTATATTTCTAATGTGTTATATTTCAGATCTCTCATACACGGTCCATGCAGACTGGGACTTTTAAGTCCCTACAGAGGTGCATATGAAAGTCCTAGTTTCACTGTTACAGAGTAATTAAACCATTTGCATTAATCATCAGATTCCTGGATTAGTAGGATGAGACATGTTTCCTCAGAGACGTGCACTGTGTTAATGATGATAGAAACAATCTTTTAAGAAGCAGCAGAGCTGTCTGTTTCTTAAAGGATTCTTGCTGCATGCACACAGACTGGACTCAGTTTTCTTCCACTGGACAGAGGCTTTGTTGACATTATTAAAGTAACTTCTAATAATTTCTCTTTAATAAATATGCTGTTAGTGGATTAACTGTTTAAGGCCAGAGTCTGACTCCAAAACAGGGTAAATGCTTATTCCTATCACAACTAAAGGAGGAAACTGGAAAGGGCAGAATGCCAAAATGACTTTTGAGACTTAGTTAACATTCTTTTTTCCCCCATGTGAATAGCTTTGGGCAGAAAAACTGCATTACATGCTTTCTTGCAAACATTTAGATCCTACCATACAATGACTTCGACGTGTGTGCGCAATAACATTTATTACCGATAGGAGTTTTTCTGCAGTGGGTCTCTTCTTTGGGTTCTTTGTCAGAGACACTTTGACAAAGTTGTGGAAGGCAGTGGACCTGGAGAAGCACACAATTTTGTTTTAATGCAATGATTCATGATTATCTCCAAGATCAAAGAATAAAATATCATATAATATAATCCTGAAATAGCAAATTCACCAAACATTTTGGAGCACTCACCATTTGTTTTTGTCTTTTAACTTCGGAGGCTGGAAGCTGCTCTTTGACATCAAAAACAAAGCCCTAAGGAAAAACATGGATGAAGAGCAGTACAGACAAACTTGAAAAGTGTAAATATACTTTTAAGTAAGGTAATCGAAAGGGAGGAATGATAACAGCCTAAATGTGCTCTGAAACAGAATGGCCATTCAAGTAATTAAAGGAACTTCAGAGGAAAACAAAAGCAGAAATTAGCCCAAGAATCATCTGGGGAAGCTTTGACCAACACACCTCATCGGGTGCAGGTCAAACATTGGCGGCTGTAGCTCAGCCAGCTCTATGGACGTGATGCCAACAGCCCAGATATCACACAACTGGTTGTAGCCACCATTCTTCTCCACTGCTGCTACCTCTGGAGCCATCCTACACAAATCAAGAACAAGAATTAAGCAACGGCTCTCCAAAACTAAGGATGAAAGTTTTGTTACTAGTGATACTGTTAATGGTAATGGAAATGCAAACTATTAAGGGTCTAAGTGCTTTTAAGCCCTGTCACCACAAACCAGATTCTGTAAGATAAAAAGAAGAGGTGTTGCACACAGCATTAACAAGTGACTTGAAACTTGACTGAATAGTTAACCAGTGCATACAGCACTTCAGCCAGAAACAACACACACATCTGAACTTCTTCAGCAAAGCCCGTCAAAGTGGCCAAAGGCTCATTTCTGGGTGACACACTCACCAATAAGGTGTTCCAATGAAGGACTTTCTTTTGGCAATGGTAGCTGTTATTTTGGCTGCAACTCCGAAGTCAGCTGTAACAAGGATTGACAGGGCTTTTCAGATTATGTAATCCACATATGGCTGAAAGCTACAGAGGAGTTCAAGTCCTTGAGAATTAAGATGCTAAAGAACAACTTACCTAACTTAACATCTCCGTTGTCTGTAAGAAGTATGTTGGCACCCTGTTAAAGCATAAACCCATGAACATTTATTTTACTTTGAGAGAATACATTCAAGAGAACATAAAGTGCCAGTCGTGTGTTAAACTTTCTCAATAACATCTGCTCCAGCTGATGTATTAAGTGATCTATTACTGGTCTAATGAAGCTGCACCAGCACCAGTTTTCTGATAGTTCCACTGTCAGTGTTTCTGTTGGCTGTGACTGTCAGTCTCTCTGGTGGCATCCTGCTGTGAGAGCAGAGGAAACAGGAAGTGCTTGCTGCATAGAGCTGAGTAAAGATAATAAGTCTAGCCCTGACCTTCTGTGATAACACATGAGACCAGGCCCGTGTGTGCAGCTCAACCTCAAAAGTGACACCATTGGTCACATGAGTGAACATCCCAGCTATGCTTTTCCTGAGACATCAAGTCACGCCTCTGCATCGCTGCTGCGTCAGAGAGAAGTCAGACCTCTGGACTGCTTCAGGGCCAACAGCTGCATCAGATGTGACATTAATTGTTTTAAGGTTGTGCTACTGCTGCCTCTTTTTTATTTGTTGTTCAGACTGTATTGTTTATCAGTCTGTGCTGGCATGAGAATAAGTGTCTGTGTGAAACATAAGAATGGGTGATGTGATATGCGATGTGATACCTTGATGTCACGGTGCATCTTGCCCTTGCTGTGCAGATATCCCAAACCCTATAAAAAAGATGCATAAATATATATATTCAGGACTGAGTTCAATTAAAATTC
>JBAJHX010000115.1:5691246-5709424 GCA_037176925.1 Amniataba percoides
AAATTCAAAATAATATTTAGAAGCTGATTTACCTGTAAGGTCTCTCTGCAGACATACGCTATCTGGAGCTCTGACAGAGGTCCCGTCACTATAACAACACAGTTTCATTCCACGTTTGCAGGGTAACGATAGAGGGAGAGATGGATTTTACAATGTAAGAACAGTATTCAAAACTGTTTTATAACTGCATCTCACCAGTGACGAGACAGAGAAAAAGCTCACCATGATAAATGTCTTGCAGAGATCCTCCACCACAGTACTCCATACATATCCAAAGTTTCTCTCGACTGTTGAAAGCAGAGAATTACAAAGTCAGGAAGAGCTGCATTGCCGGTTAGTTAGTCCAGCTAAGTAATTAAATATTTTGAAACATAGCAAAACATCCAGCAATCATGCAGCACAAACAAACATGTTTCATTGTATGAGTTTAGCTGTACAAGTGAGCAATCCTGAAATAACTTTTGTAAATAAGGTTGAGTTCTTCTCAAGAAACATGAAAAACAAACACAGGTTAGTACCTCTTAAATGCACTAGATGTGTGACACAAGAGTGCGTAGGAAACATTATGTCAGCCCTCCTACAAATATAGACTGCGTGCCTGTTATCAAGCTGTGACACTTGGCCAGCAGAGGTGATGATACTGTACTCTGTCCCAGAATCCCAATCACAACCGTGCTACTTCTCACACATTTCAACTGGGTATGGGAAGTATTTTAGGTCAGGAAACAGGTCTGACGGGAAACTTCCACAAATAAAAGTGTGGTACTTTTAATGCGATCAATAGTTTTAAAATAATTAATGCATGGTGGGTTGCTCATTAACATTTTTACAGTAACCATCTGTACTCTGTGTGGCTAGACTGTACAAGACATGCCTGCTGTGATAAGACATGCACTTCTCTGGACTACCAGCCATATAAAACAGATCAGAGGCTCATATTCCAGTTAAACCTGCTGGAAGTCTGAGGCAGCGGTGGGCAGACCGGCCCAACTTCCTCTCAGATAGCAGCCACAAAACATAGGCTCCATTGAAGCTAGAGAGCGGCATCCTGGCACAGAAGAGCCCTGTCAGCACCAGTCAGCCCGGTTGAAGAGCTTGAGTCACACTTTCACACACAGGTGTGACTAAGTAATTAAATACGTCATGTGAGTTTCAGGCAGCGGCTCGTTAAATCCTTTTGACAGTAACGTATAAATTCCTCAAAAGTTATACCTCAAACTGGCTGTGGGAGGGGAGAAAAAACAGAGGATAAAATGACAAAGCTGGAGTATTTTAAGCTGGCTCTCACCAGAGGTAGCTCCCAAAGTAGGCCACAATATTGTGGTGCATGCATTCCTTCACCATGAAGATTTCCTGCTGTATGATGGAAAAGTCATCCCCTGGAAACAGAGGGAGAAATCACACAGACACATGGACAAAAAATTAGATTTTCATTTTCTGTACAGGGATTTTTTTCCTTTTTAAAATAAGATATTTTCCATTTGGAAATAAACACCTCACAAAAGGATTACGGGTATTAACTTACAACAACATGAATCGTGCACAATATAATTTATGTTTCTGACACATGAGGAACCCTTGAATTTGAAACATTAACAAAAAGAGCCACTTAAAGAACCTAAGATAATATAAAGATTATGCAGGCCTTAAACTTCAGCTTTCAGAAAACATTTCTATCATTCCTTTTTGTTCATTTGTTCAAATTCAAAACCACAGAACAAAGTCGTCCCGTACTTCCTTATGACTATACGGTTCAATATTTCACGTCTGTGTAAACACTGCAGATTTCAGAACAGCCAATAACAATAGAGGGAACACCTTGTACTTTTTAAGTTTATGTGGTATAGGCTAATACCCAGGCTGCTTTCCAGTTCAGCAAAGCACTCTAACACATCCGACCAGTAGGAAGTAAAAAGACAAAAATATGTAAGCCCAGCTGCTCCCAATTGTGCAAAGACATGGCCCTGGAATACATTAACAGGAGGTTAAAATCTGCTGGACCCTGCCAGCTTCAGAGCTCCATCAACAGACTGTCATGAAAGGCATCAGTCCAGACTAAGCTCATTTTATGGAGAAAATCTGCAGCATAAAACTGCTGCACGTTGTGGAAATTACTGTCAACTTTAAATGACAAATTTGGGGACTTTTTCCTGCATAATGTCAGGTGTGTCAGTTGTTGTGATCACTTATCTTACTACCAGCAGCTGTGACCTGAAGACAAAAAGAAGTTCCTGAATTGTACTTTACTGCAAAACATCCAGACACTAATTGAAGTGTTTCAAAGGGCATTTGAAGTCACTGATAAATGGGGACACATCCTGAAACACAGAGAGTTTTTTAGAGCACACAAACAGTTTATACCCAAAGAGGCAGCTTCTGTACAGCAGTCCTGGCTTCAGTGTGTCTGGGAGGGGTTAGGCTCTCTCACGTGAGCATCTGAATTAAAGTCGGGTTGGAATGCAAACACGTGTGCAACTATCCCGCTGATAAACAACAAACCAGTGAATTTCCACTAGCTTTCAACTTGTTCTCAGCTACTACTTTGAGTGTTTGGAGAAATCAGAAAACTACATAAAAAGCAACTTCGTGCCTTCATCCCCAGTGACTGTAAAGTATTCTGTATATTACAAGTATCACATTTATTTTCATTAAACAGACTCATCAGAGGAATTGTGCCTTTTTCTTACAAACAAAACTTGTTCAAACTTGAGCAAATCACATTATAAGACTAAAACGAGCAACTGATCCTACTGCCAAGTACTGGCCATTTAACCAAAGCCTGATTGACTGCTTTAATACCTTTAAGCTCAATTATTCTCCAAAAACTATTAAGGAACCCTAAATGACACCCACATTGCACTGACATGTTGCTTCATTACCATGAAAATGAGAATAGTAGTTTAATTTGAATCCCGCTGATGTAAATGCTCGTAAGTTAGATAAAATGTTAATAAGTTAATCCACAGTTGGAAATAGTCCACTGTTTACTCATCTCTGAGTAGAATTTACAAAAAAACCCAACAAAAACTGTACAGTCTTGCTTGCTTGCTTGAGTCTTTTAAACAAAGAAAAAAAAAAAACAAAAAAACTACATATTTATTGCTTTTAAAGATTTATGTCCTCAGAAGAATCCAACAGGCAACAGACTAGGCAGAGAGGCCAGAAAGTATTCAGGCACTGACAGACCAACGTGTGGTTGATTTTGGTCTTTTTGTGAAACACAAAAATACAGAAGATGACAAGCCTTGTCCATTAATCAAGGAGAGGAGGCGTGTCACCTAAGCATTTTTTCTTTTGCTCTCATGCAGCTGAAGTGTTATTGTGCAAAAGGAAGTTCAAGTCACCAGTAGGAGGATGTATAATGAAGAAATAAATTCAAAGGAACAACCTGAAGTGAGTGTAGAGACATAATGAATGCAGATGCTTCCACGGTGGCACAAGGGGTGACTGAATGCTCTGAGGAATATAAAAATAATGTGAATCATATGCTATGGATTTCACAGTCACCAGATCTCAACCTAATGGAAGACCTACAACACCAAAAGAGGGAATATCTTTTGAAAGAATGGCGTTCATCTTTACAATTAATAGTTAACATCATCAATTGTTGATCAATTATTCCTCCTAGTTACACCGATTTATTATTATTTTCCAAGTGATAGATGCTTGACAAGTCTGTAATAACAATAAATTAAGTTTGCTCAAGAAAGTCAACAGGGGCTATGGTGAAGTGCCAATATTATTCACCATGTTTTGTCTTTTGTGGCATAACAAGGATGTAATAAATGTCTTATAGAAGCTTTTATAGAAGAAGCTCTTATAGAAGCTTTTAAGCTGTGGCAATAATTTCTAAAGGCATTCTTTTTTTTATGAAATGCTGAGAGAAGGTCGCAGTCTCGATGCATTAAGGTCAGGTTATAATTACGTTACAGTGTCTGTATTTAATTTAGTGTTATTTAACCTTAAGAGAAAAGCTGTAATGTGAAACGCTTTCAAATATATCTTTTGACAGAGAGCAAATGGTGTGACTAACCACACAAATGTGAGCAAAGGTAACTTCAGTGACTTGGCTCTGAATGTGGTCAAAGAAAAAAAAAAGAAAGAAAACAAACAAAACCTTAACAAGACAGTCCTCTCTTCTTGGTAGGTTGAGGCCTGACAGTGTAGTCACTTCCTCTCAGACCGAGCGCTTCCCTCTGCTCTCTGAACGTACAAGTTTCAATTCAGTGTGACTTATCCATTGTTGAGTCTTAACCTATCTTGTACCAATACAAACTGGATGTTCTGTCAAGTTTGCCCATGAAATGACATCTCTGACTAAAGGACATTTATCTTTAAACTTAAAATGCATCTGAGGAGTTGCATGGAGATTTCGAAAGGTTACACAACCACTGAGAGAAAATAAATGCAACTGCGTACAGAGATAAGAGACACTGTTCTACTCCCAGTTCGACTTTCAGCAGAACCTTTCACTGAAACTGTCGGGAGGTTGGTGGCAACTTCTCAGGGACAGTAACAGTAAACTGAGAAAAGAAGAATTATAAGAAGAAAATAGTTGGATTGAGATGTAGAGGTAGTGTTAAAAAGAATTGGCTGCTTAAAGTTAGGACACTTCAAGAGAAATAATATAAAAATGGTCCATTATCCCTTGATTACCATCCAACTTTTGAAATGAACCTGCTGGGTGCTCAACACCCCCTGCACCACTCCCAGCTCCTTTCTCTCTCTGTGTCCTTCACTTATACCAGTGTCAGTCCTCCTGGTCAAACCTGTTTGATTCTGCGGTTCACCCAAAGCTGTTTACCTGCCGCACAGAAAGGAGTGACTCTTGCAGAAAAAAAAAAAAGATGGGGGAGGTAAAGAAAAAGGAGTCCTGCTTAGACAGGACAACCTGGGATGGGTTAATCCTTATTTAATCTAAAAAAAGATGAAGCAAATATGAACAGAACAAATATGAAAGGAATCTACAGCTATTCCTCCCTGTTAAACTCCAACATTGGTGTACTCTGCGGCCATTTCTACCTTTATCTTTAGGTTTAGGTTTGCACAAATAATATTGACAAAGAATGTAGATCAGCGAGTGTGTCGGAGCTCAAGCGATGAACAGAATATTAATTGTGAGTCAATCAAAGAAGCTAGAAATGCTTGTGGAGCTTCCCCACTGTGAGGATTTGCTGCCTCTCTGTTTTTTAAGCTTTCTAAATTTAATATCTTCAAATTGTGAATGCTTGTTTGAACAAAATAAAACATTTAAAGACACCATGTTTCGACTCCAGGGGAAATGTGAAGGGAATTTTTAGTTATTTTCTGATGTTTTGCATAAATGCAACTAATCAAATTAGTAATGTGCAGCCCCAGAATATGGATTTACCATTTATATTCTCAAAAGTCATGACAGCAGACCCATTCTTCTGGCTTTTGGTCCAACTTGCAGCTAAAGTCCCCTGATCCTCTGTTTCACACACTAATCCCCCATCCCCATGCTTCTATATTCCAGATGAATATGTCAATGCTTTAAGTAAGAGCTAAAGACCTCTATAGGCTTATCAGGAAGTTAAAATGCCATCATTTTGAAATTACAGCTCGAGCGCAGAACAAAATGACACCTGAGAGAAGCAACACATGTAAACCTCAGATATATGAAAAAAAAACATAACACACAATGAGTCCCACATCCTCTCATGCCTGGTCTATCAGAGACACATTGAATGGCAGAGAAAACAAACAGAAGTGAATCTCTGCCTTCGCTGACTGGTAATCAGCTGAGCTCAGTCCGGTTGCTGGTGGTACAAAGCCCTCTTGGTAATCCCACTAATCTGGATCGCACTAACTCTGTCACTAGGTCATCACCGGCACAGACCCCAGAGCCGGGCACAGCCTCCCTGTTCGCATAAAGCAACTCACATCCCATCAGTCACGACACAGTTTGAAGACATTTTTCTTTTCTAGGCAATACATGTTTTTCAGACTTTTGTTCAATATCTGATATCATAAAAAGTGCAGTACCTATCTATAAACAGAGATAATCATTTCACATAAAAAACATCAAAATATGTAAAACAACACTGGGTCTATGGGCTCATAAATATTTGCAGTCACGAGTTTTGGCTGTGTGTAGAAATATTTTTCAGTCTTTTTAGTACTTTTTTGTGCATACCGTTCAAAACCCTGGAAAAGCACCAGACTTATTTTCCAGAAAGAAAAACTCGCTGTGATGAGAAAAACTGAGATAATGAGAGGATCTTTCTTACCTGGTTCCAACTTTATGATTTTCACAGCAGCGAGCTCGCCAGTTTGAATGTTTCGAGCCTGAAAGACAAGACAGCACAAATGTCACAATTTACTACTTAGTTACTATTACTGATTTAATTGTAAGTTTTTGCAGTAGTCAGTGTCAAAACTAGTTGCCTGATTAGTTGAACTACAACTTTTAAAAAATATTTTTAGGTTTTGGACTGTTGGTTGGAGAAAATGAAATCTCTGTGGGCAATTTGAATTACTTTGTATTTTATGAGACATTTTATAGACAAGTTGAGGAAGATAATGAGTAAGGACAGTTTGGGACTGTTGGACAGACAAAACGAGCAATTCATTGATGTTATTTTAAGATTTGGGAACTGTAATTCATTACTAAAGCATTATTCTATTTTTTATTTTATTTTTACTATTACTTTAATGACAGAATAATAACTGTGGAAAGAAACAGTCAGCTGTAGCCCTACGTGACATGATCCTGTGCTCTGGTGCGAAATCAGTTTCAGTTTTGGCCTACATAAGCAATAATCCAATTAATGTCATTTGGATGATCCTTCCACCTCTGTGAGAAGTCGAGTGAAAACACACGACTGAGGGATACAAATGCCATCAGACGGATAAAACATCATTACATTCTAAAATCTGACCTCTTCACTGTCTGAAATCAAACCTGCTTAGACAAGCATCACTACGTCACTGGGTCAATTGGTCCACATTGTTAGTCAGCAGGGAGAAGTTGGATGCTGTCTGTCCACAACTATGACAGTAAACCTTTAAATATCCCCGCTGTCGATGACTTGTGACTGAGTCGATCTAAGAGTTGCATAATTTCGTTCATTCTTCGTGTTTCTGTCTTCTGCATATTTGTGCTTTTCCTCACAGTTAGATATTTTATCAAGCCAACAGCTACATCTCAAAGGTCTTTGTGTTGCAGACCCATTCATCACTTCTCTATCTTGAAGTAGGTTGTGCTGACTTCCCAAATCCAGGTCAAGACGGGATGCTCCCTAATCCGTGGGAGTGAAGTGATGGGACGAGCAGCTAAATCAACCGTAAACCATAAAATCCTCCAGCATGGCCACCTTTCAACATGGGGAGTGTGCTGGTGACTCACACACATAAACAGTATACCACACAAAGCTTAAACCTGTTCTGCAGCTGATACCAAACACAAAAAGACTTTTCACACGGGAGTTATTCTGCTGTACCTTCAGTACATTTGTTCTGCTTTCAACTGTCGAAGTCTCAGCGTGTGGCTTTAAAATATCTTCAAGTACTAAGCAAAAACTTGCAAACAACCTATGTCTATCTTTGCATTTCCTGAAGTAGCTGAAGCCAACCTGAGAGCTAAACCAAAAAGGGGAAGTTCTGAACTGACCGCTTAAAATGTGAGAAAACACAGCTTTAACAACTCTAAAAAACCTGTGACAGAAAGAAGGAGCACTGTGGCATGTAACAGACCGCTAAAAAAACAAGATCTGACACAAGATCAATCGGCACGTGAGGCTGGAGGTAAAGAAAACAGGTGTCTACACAGATCTGAGGTTCAGCGAACTGCAGTGAGAGCGTAGACACTGACTACAAATCCAAACTTTTTAACAAGTAAGCAAGCTCTTGTACACTATAAACATTGTTCAAAAAGCTTTTAACAATTTTAACTGAAATGTGGTTAAAAGTGGTGAGAAAGGTGGCCAACAATGTGCAGGATTCAGTTAAATCAGTACTCCATCTACATTACTGACATTTTGTAGATATCATTTGCACCATGTCTTTTGCTGACAAAAAAAAAAAAAGAAAAAGGATCAGGGTAAGATTCTGGTTAAAATACTGCCAGAGTCAGCCAAAAATAGCAAGGAATTGGGGGAAAGCAGCATCACTGACACACTGATTATTGCTGAAAAAATCTTCTTAATGGAAAAACTGATGCATATTTTGAAACCGCGAGATGCACAAGTGGAATAAAAATGGTGAAAAGTGACATTATACAAGGCTCAAAATGGCGACATTGAGATAAAGCTGTAAAAAATTTATACAACTGTATAAATATTGTTTTTGTTTTGTTTGTTTTTTGTTGTTACTGCCATTGTATAAAGTTGCAAATGTGTTGCCAATAAAGATCTAATGTATTATATTATAGCACCAAACTATGCTGAAAGCCAAAGGTGGGACATTATCATGAAGATAAATGAAACATTAGCAGCAGTAATAACAAAGAGGAAGAATATGTGATGCTCACATTAATGCAACCGGATATAATAAATCACCCTGTTAAAATTCAACAGCAGGCCACAGGAGGACTTTTCCCAATTTGAGGTGTTTCCGCTGTCAGTGCGGCCCTGAACACACCCATAGTGAAACACATGTTTAGACAGCGGCCTGATCGTATTTCAGCCCGCTGCAGCCCTCGGCCTACGAGCTGTGGGAGAATACCAGGCGCGGCATTCCTCCACCAGCGGCCTGTCTGGGGGTGGGGGCTGGCCGGAGAGAGGCTTTGTATGGAGAGGGACCACGACAGGCTGCCTGAACTATCACACTTGTGGATCAGAGCTGTTTGCCTGTGGCAGATGGATAAACAAGAGAAAACTCCAGCAGACTGTGGGGGGAAAAAATCTGGATGAATTATCTCATTTTGCTTGACACTACCTATATAGACTTTCATTTTTCTCATATCTCTTTGCAAAAAACAAACAAACATTTAAAAGCAATTTAAGGAGTTCATGACAGAGTACATGCCAATGAACCATAACTGTCATCTAAAGCGGCCTCCATTCGACACTAAAACAGCCATAAAGAAATATTTTTTTATGGATTTGATTCAGTAATTCCAGTAATAATTTGCTCCTTTGAAGAGAAGTGTATCCCTCTTTTATGACAGAAATGTTTTCATACATGAACATTCCTGTTTTGTGGGGAATTCACTCTGTTTACTTGACTCCTGAATGATTGTGAATGTGTGCTGCTGTGTGGTCTCTCACCCAGTTTCATCTAAGTTATCTAAAAAACAAATATTGTGAAACTGGACTGTCTGAAACGATGTGAAATTCTAATATCCAGTATCCACTTTGGGCTGCTTTATTAATGCTACTTTAGATTACGGATGGGTAAGAGGGTCTCCTCTGTAAAAACAAAAATGGATGTAGATAAAATGGACAAGCAGGTACCAGCACTCAGTGTTCATTCAGCCTCAACAGTCAAACAAGTTCAGGAAAGTGTTTCAGCTGAATGTAACGCATCCTGCACAACCAGGAAACAGTCACTTATATGATAATATTGATGCAACCAAAATCAGTCAGGCGGCAGCTGTTAGCCATTATTGATGCGTCTTTAGTTTCCATTAATTGTCTAATAATTTAATCTATAAAATGTCCAAAAATAAAGAAGATGCTCAACATATCTTAAGGGAGCACAAAGTGACATCTTCAAAATGTGTCCCAAAACTAGATATCTTTAATCTATTGTCATTTTTTTAATTTATTGTCAAAAAGTGGCAACCCCTCATATTTGAGAAGCTGAAAAGAGAAAATATTCTGCATTTGACTGATATAACTGATTACCAAAACAGCTGCAGATTCCTTTTTCTTTCTATCCACTAATCATTGCTCTAAATAATCATCAAGTCTTATATCTTGTTATTAGTAACATTACTCAACTCGTTTAATACGACAGTGTTAAAAGGTAGGTTACGATATGACTCCCACCTTTAGCTCCTTATGTAATGTGCTATCAACTGCAGTTATTATCTCTGCCAGTAAGTGTGTTTTCATAGCTGAGGAGCATCACACTGGATGCAGAATTTGGCTTTCGTTCAACGGCTCCTGTCAAATGTGCTCGCCACATGTTACAATGACTTCCAAACCAAACAACACTCTGCCTTAAATTAGACGGGCTGATTAGCCTTGTGACAGCAGGCCAAGATATCTGCCGCTCTGGTGACTGTTGTGCTGTGGGCTGTGGGAACCAGTCGCTTCATCGTACCTTGTACACATCGCCATACGTGCCACTTCCCACCCTCTGAATGAGCTCAAAGTCATGCTGGGGGTTCCTCCTCTGGATTTCACCGCTTGGCCGGGGAAAGATATCCATGGTAGGTAGGTTCAACCAAACGATCCTTTACATTTAGTTGATTAAATGTGATGGCGGTTGGTTTGATGACGCAAATGGTCCCGAAAAGAAGTTAATCACTCAGAGGGTCCTTCTCCATGCCCCATGTCCTTACAGAGAGAAAAATTCAGAGAAAGGTGTTAATAAATCTAAAAGTTTATGAGAATGAGCATAAATATTGAGTACATTAACTCATGTGCACAGTGGTGGAATGTAACTGAGTACATTTGCTCAAGTGCTTTTATATTTAAAAAACTACCCGAGTTCTCTCTTTTCATGCCCCTATATACTTGTACTCCATTATAATTTATTAGCAAATACTCTATTTTTTTTTACTTTACAATATTTATCTGACAGCTTTAGATACTTTTGTCATATGACGTAGACATTTTGTCTTAAATTAAACTACACAACAGCATATATAAGTACAACAGGAACAATTAGTCAGTCAAACAGTTAATCTTTTGACTGAAAATCAATCAGCAAGTATTTTGGCAAATGTTTTTATGTAAAAATAAATCATGATTCTCAAATGTGAAGGTTGCTGTTTTTCCTAAGTATTTTAGTAATTTTACTGTATTTTTACGCATTTTAAGATTTGGACAGTTAGTTGTTAGGTGTCACTTTGGTGAAGTGTTACAACTACTAATCAGTCTGTTGATCAGATTTTTGATTAATCAATAAATCATTTGGGCCTCAAGATGCCAGAAAACTAAAAAAAACTTTACTTTTTCCCAAAACCCAGGGCTCATGTGTTGACCAAATCTCAGTTTACTGTCACAGAGGAGCAATCAAACCTGAGAATATTCACATTTGAGAGGCCAAAATAAGACATTAATCAACTAATCATTGCAGCTACATAGAAAACATTTCAAAATAAGCTCCACCTCACCTGACTACAAATCTTTAATCCTGCTTTTACATTAATGCATTAGTATTAATAATCCTAATTATTAGTTATTTAACATTTCATCTGTAAGAGGGAACATTTTACTCAAAAGACTACTTAGCATAAGTTGTTCTGATCACGTTTACATCGTCAACATTTTGCATGCAGGCCTTTTACTTGTAATAGAGTACTTTTACAGAGTGGTATTAGTACTTTAACTTAAATAAAAGGACCTGAATACTTCCTGCACAACTGCATACCATCTGTCACCCAACACCAACAACTAAGCCAGCTGGTTTTTTGTTACTTCTTTAAACCAAATAATAAAAGCTTACTGAAGCAGAAACTGAAGATAGCAACAAAGCAAAGAGCCCCCCAAACTCACCCCCCCCCCCAACCCCGACAAGTGACATTAGCTTGGACACTGTGGCGAGTCCAGCAAATAGCCGGAGCCGGCTCCAACGCACACCAACAGGCTAACAGCTAATGCTAACAAGCTAAGCAAACTTCAGCCGAGCCTCACCTTTCGCGAAGCAAACGCAGAGGGCGAGGGCGGCTGGCATGTCCGACTCTTCCCCAGGTTTCCGACCGAGCGATGGCGTCGAGTGGCGGCGCAGAAACAGAGCGGGGGTCGGTCTTTATGGCGGAGGAAACGGGAATAAAGTTCAGCCGCTGCTCGCTGTTCCTCCGTCCGCTTCAGCCACTTCAACGATCACCGCATCAACTTCAGCCGTTGGCATGTCACTTCCCCTCGGCTGACAGTCACAGACACACACTCCTGAATACAAACACCAGCTGTAAACTACTTTAATAATGTCAAGTGTTACGGTTAAATGTCCTCCCCGAAAAATAAAAAAATAAACCCGAACAAAAAAAAAGCAACAGTCTGCTGCTAATCTGCGCCGAGCCACAGTTACTGGATCCGGGTGCTACGTTCAGGGACGCCCAGGAACATTTGTAGTATCAACAGAAAAACATTTACAGTGTAAAATGTCTTCTTTATTAACCACAATCAAAAAATAAGCACTGCTCAGATCATTTACTGAAGTAAGAATAGAAATACGAAAGTATTAAAAGGTATTACATAAGATGGTTTATTACTTTATTCATTCTAAGGGACATTGTTGTGCAGCACCTGCAATGCAAAGTAGTAAAGAGTGCAAATATTATAAAATGACTAAATAAAGTGTATATAAAGTGTATATCTAAAAAATGCAAAATGTCTAAACCAACAGCAACATTCAAGGATTAAACAGTGGTGGGGAAAAACTGTTCAGAACTTTGGCTTAAGCATATTTAGAAATGCCACAGTAGGAAAGTAGAAGATAGACATTACTTAATTGACTGCCGAGGGAAACTATTTTGCAGCAGTTGGAAAACAGAGAAGGAAAGAGTCCAAATAAATAAAATATTAACCTACACAATACAAAATGCAGCTTTCAACAGCCACAATTACTCAAAAATTGGTGGAGGAAGTGCCCAGATCTCTTACTTGCGTAAAAAGAGAAATGCTGCAGGTAAAAAAGCAAAAAAAAAAACAAAAAAAACAAAAAAACAAAAGCAAGCAAACAAACAAACAAAAAAAAAGTATGACAGTATTATACAACATATTACTTTATTCAATCTGAGGGAAGTTACAATGCAAACGAAAAAAGACTGCACATATAAAACAATAACAAAATGATGTGTACAATTTATACAGTGCAAAAAGTGGTGCTCTGCTCTTTTACAATGGTAAAACACTATCAGTAAGATGTAAAAGAAATGTACACACTGTCACGACCATTAACCTGTACAAAACAGTAGTTACAGAAAACTAACCACCAAATATGGTTCCTTCCTTTGTCATTTTCACTTGTAGACAGTCACCTCTGAGGAGACATTTACGACAGTCCTTGAAGGCAGCACGAGCTCTGATCTCTTTGTGTTTACCGCCACCTGCCGGTCAGATGTGAAAACGTTTCAAAAGCCTCAATGAAAGAGACTTCACATCATTTACAACACACATAGTTGTCTTTTTTTATTTCAGCACAATGTCCTGATAAACAACCCCCCCCCCCCCCCACCCGCTTCATGAAACAGCCCCCTCTGACTGAGCGGGAACAACAGACAGCAGCGCCCCCTGTCTGCCTGCGCCGCCGCTGCATCTGTGGGAATAAAAAGCTCCATCATCCTCCTGCGATGCGAGCATCGTTTTGGCGGAGCTAGGGCATCCTCCCAACACTGCCCCCCCACCGACACCCATGACTGCCGACTAGGGTCGCTCATTTACGGACAAACAACAGAAGGATACACGGACAGGATTATGGCCAAACACCGTAAAGACCGAGACAGCTGGGGTGAGTGTACGTACAACATTACATTTTTCACGCTGCTTGACGCACATACATTTTTTTATTCCTGCCGAGGAGAGGGTGTAAGCCAATTACATGTTTATTTCCCTCCATCGAGAAGGGCTTGTTTTCTTTGCGATCAAATCAAAGACCATTTATCCGGATCCTCATAATATCTCACAACACTGGTGGTGAGAAATAGCAGCGTTTTTTTCTGTTTGCTTGGTTGCATGTTGCAATCAGGCATTTTAAAATAGAAACGCTTCACTGTTAAACCCTGTGCTGAAATATGATTTTCACAATCAGCATACAGGAAATGATCAGATGGGGCGGTTCAGGCCCCCCTACTCTAAAAGGCCTTAAAATAACCTTGTGGTTTTATTGTGTTTCTCACTCTGAGCCTGTAGTGATGCACTCTGCTGCATCTGGCATCAAATTATGTAATGTTGCATCAGTAAATAGCACCATCATCTTCACACTCATCATTACAGCTATCATTATCCTCATCATCACCTCCACCACCCTGAATGTGATGATAACCAGCATCCTGCTCAGCACTGACATCACTCAGTGGCTCCTGTTAACTTTGACTGTGGGCCTGGATGACCGGATCAAGGTTGAGGAGAAAGAGGGACGCTCTGCCGTGTGTGTCATTAGAGAGTTTCATCTGGCCTGACCCACTTCGAGCAGACGGTGCTTCTGACGTCTTGTTTTAAGGGCAGCAGCAGCAGCATGATCAGGTTAACCAGGCAGCGCTCGAGTCGAGGCCTCTGCAGGAGAAGCCAAACTGACAGTGCTCTTCAGGCCCCCCCCGAGATGAAAACCCTGGATGATTCCTCCTTAAATTATTCACCGTGCATTCTTGGCACTCTGCATTAATCTTTGAACACGCTCCCAAAATTTCGCCCTGCTACTCCTTAATCTGTCACGGCGTCTTTGTGAAACTTACAGCCGTGCTTGATTCACAATTACATCCTCACAATCAACATCGCAGCCACACAGATTCTCTGTGAGCGATGTGTGTGAGGCTTTTTCTTTTTTTGTAACGTCAGAAATAACTTGCTGCTTTGCAGAACTTAACACAGCCAGACACAAGTTTGTTGTAGCATCAAGAATACATTGAACGAATGGGGCTGTGGATGCTGAAATCCCCAACAATCCTGCAGTCTTGCATGTTGTTCGTGAGACAGCGAAGACTGGAAACATACTGAATCACTGCCTGGAAAGCTCCAGGAAAGAAGAGCTCTGAACGCACATGATCTCATTGGACACAAACAGATGGAGTGGATAGCATGGCACCATTCATTATTAGTATTAACAGGCTTGCAGGCCATGCTATTGATCCGGAGCTCACAGGAAGGAATAATGGACTCAACTTCCCTGTTTCCTCCTTTAATGGACCACAAAGTTTCCTTATCATCCCTCTCAATAAGTTCTGGCCGTTCACTCGCTCACTTAATAACATTTTAGTTGGCTCCCCAGTGCTGATCACAAGTACTTGTGTGGAGAAATATCATCAGCATGCTTACATCATTTCTCTGCATGCATTCAGCAGTGTTAAAAGTTGAAAATATTTTGAATTAAAGTTCCTTTTGTCCACTTTCTTCTTCTCCTCTGCAACGTTATTTGAGTCTCCCAGCTTCACCCTCTTCTCTGTTTGGTCCTGCAGGGTCCCTCAGCGACAAAAATGCCTACGACTGGAGCTCGGAGGAGGAGGAGCCGGACGGACGCGCCCGGCCGGTGCAGGTGCTGCTGGTCAAAGACGACCACACCTTCGAGCTGGATGAGGCGGCGCTGAGTCGCATCCTGCTGGCTGAGGAGGTCAGGGACCGTGAGGTGGTGGCCATCTCTGTGGCCGGAGCTTTCCGCAAGGGCAAGTCCTTCCTCATGGACTTCATGCTGCGTTACATGTACAACCAAGTAAGTATGAATCTGTGATGACATCCTTAGAAATGTGAAAGGTCCTTTTTTTCCCCTGATGTTCAGAGGTAAATTTTAAATGAGATGACTGCATGGTTAAAAGAAAGAGTCTGACCAAAAGTACCTCTAATTTTCCATTGATATTTGGGAATTTAAGCTTCCAAAGCCACATTCATGCAATATATCATTGATGCTACAACAAACTTGTGTCTGAGCATGTTAAGTTTTGCAAAGCACCAATATTTCTGTATATACTGGATATATATATTAAAACAAAAGACTATATACATTCTTCTCTCAAAGGTATTCAGTCTTGTAATTCTGGAAAAGTTTGTGCTTTGTGTTGAATAAAAATTTGAGAGGAAAGGATAAGCCCAATTTGAATTAATTTAGATAAGGTCAAAATAATTAACAGTACAAGATTGGAAGGAATGGAAAATAGATATAATTTAGGCTTGCAGTAGTTGACGGGACGTCCATCTTGTTATTGGTACTACTGAAGGATGGTGGGCTTGCATTCATGCATATGTTCTGCTATATAGTTTAGACTTATAATGATAATTATAATAATAAACTTATAATAAGAGTGGTTACTTTATAAAACAGGAACACATCCTGCATTTAATTAAAAACCATGTAAAGTAAGTAACCCACTGAACCAACACATGTGCTGTGTTTTGCTCAGGCTTCTGAAAAGTGGCTCGGAGAAGCAGACGAGCCTCTGACCGGCTTCTCCTGGAGGGGGGGCTCGGAGAGGGAGACCACCGGGATCCAGATCTGGAGCGAGGTCTTCCTGGTGGACAAGCCAGATGGAAGAAAGGTGAAGTCTGTGACCGTGCATGATTCTGCAGCCTGTGACAAAGCAAGCAGGCGTACAACGTCACATAATTGAACATGACACATATTTTCTTAACCTGTGCCCACTGTTTTACTTCAGCTTTTTTTATACTTTTATTCTTCTTGGCGTCCTTCGTATTCATGCAGTTCTGCTCGAGCGCACTCAGAAGCCACCCAGCAAAACCACGCTTTGGTCGGTTAACTCGAAGGAAGCTGTTTTTGCATTTCCAACTAGCTTCTGCATTACCTTGAAGGCAGCAGCAGAGCAAACAGACGGCCAAAGTGCAGCTGGTTGCCCGCTTTAAATTTGAACCTAATTGATAGTACTTGTGTTATTTATACATAAAATCAGATTAGGTGTGGCTCTTTCAGGATCTTTCCTCCATTTAAAACTCCATTCGAAACCAAAACAAGATGCTCATGGGCCATATGGGCCATACTCAAAAAGCCAATAAGACACTTCTCTGTTTCACCGCAGACTCTCTTACAACCCAACAAGAGGCTCGTGTTATGTTCAGATTAACTTGCAGCGGAGGTCACTGTTTTCGCCTGTTTCGTTTCACAGGTCGCCGTATTGCTAATGGACACGCAGGGCACGTTTGACAGCCAGTCGACGCTGCGGGATTCAGCCACCGTGTTCGCTCTGAGCACCATGATCAGCTCCATGCAGGTGCGGTGACTTTCATTAAGACTGTGCATATTTATGTGAATGACTGCATGAATGTATTAAATAGATGTGCTGTATGCTTTCATTTTCAAATGCTTTAAAGGTATCATGTTGTAAATGAATGATCTTTTTCAGGTTTACAACATCTCACAGAATGTACAAGAGGACGACCTTCAGCACTTGCAGGTAACATCGTCAACAAGTCTCAACACTGATGCATAAGTGGGAGCTCGGAGAGAAAGTCAACTGTCAGTCACACATGCATATTAGCATTTGGCACAATAGTTAGAAACATAAACCTTGTAAAAGAAATATCATTGAAACTTCTACATGTATTCAAATTCTGAATGAATCTGCTCCCATAGGATTTCCTATTCTGGTGGTGCAAACATTCATTTACCTTTATGAACCGAATTAATCACAACAATTCACCTCCTCACTGATTTTGTCTCATCTGTCTGATTTCAGCTTTTCACTGAGTACGGCAGGCTCGCCATGGAGGAAACCTTCCTCAAACCATTCCAGGTACTGCTTATCATTTTCTGCAACAGCGTGCCAATTGCATCCAAATGTCAGGAAATGACATTTGCAAGTTATTATGGGTGTTTTAAGCACGTTGAATATTGGATTGAGGTTTGCTATGTAAGGAACTATAATGAGAAATGGAAAAGTCTTTAAAGTAAACAGCAGCAAACAGAACTGCTGTTTCACTCTAATGTGCAGAACAAGATATCGTGACATGGTAGTTTGTTTTTTTTCCTCAGTCCATGATTTTCTTGGTTCGAGACTGGAGCTTTCCATATGAGTTTCCCTATGGACAGGAAGGAGGCATGAAGTTTCTGGAGAAGAGACTGAAGGTCAGTTGTCACACATATGTGTGAGGCTGATCTGCACGAGGCTAACTTAACCAAGCTAAGGCACGCCAAGTGTTTGATACATGTTGTTGTGTTCGTGGCGTAGATCTCAGAGAACCAGCACGAAGAGCTGCAGAACGTGCGTAAACACATCCACTCCTGCTTCACCAACATCTCCTGTTTCCTGATGCCTCACCCCGGCCTCAAAGTGGCCACCAACCCACACTTTGACGGAAGAATCCAAGGTACTCTATCTATCTATCTATCTATCTATCTATCTATCTATCTATCTATCTATCTATCTATCTATCTATCTATCTAT
>JBAJHX010000115.1:5709913-5723086 GCA_037176925.1 Amniataba percoides
CTATCTATCTATCTATCTATCTATCTATCTATCTATCTATCTATCTATCTATCTATCTATCTATCTATCTATCCAGCCATCCATCCAACTCACAAGTGCAGCACAGTCAGATTTTTTAATAAGGCTTTTGAGGTTTTTTTTTGCTTTTTCCTGTCTCTGCTGGAGTTGTGAGAAAACAGTTAATATGTCCAAACAAACAAAGACTGTCGAGTACAGATGATGAGACTTACAAGTGAGATCCAAAAACAGAAAAACAGTAGGAATTTGGAATAAGTGAGTGTATCTAGTTGAAACATATATTATGACTCGTGTAAGAAAATATATGAATACAGTTTAGTTTGGGAGTAAGGGCTTGACAGGTTGTAAAATATAGAAGACATCAGACCAAAAGGCCATAAACATATATTTAGAACAGTCTGATTTCTAGAGGTGAAAAAGGGATAAATGTGTAATCATGCAGGGTGGAGTATTTATGAATTGTGGAGCACTGCAGTCTGTAAGAAACAGCGCCTGGAGGAAGCAAGCTGTTCAGCATCTGACTGTCTGAATCTCTGACATTTCTCACATATTTTCTGCACAAAAAAAAACTAAACTGAGCTTTCAAACTTCAGCACAGACTGAACTGTTGCCTCTCCTCCTCCCCCGTCCAGAGATCGACGGCGATTTCCTGAACAACCTGAAGGTCCTGGTGCCGTGGCTGCTCAGTCCCCGTAACATCGACGTGAAGGAGATCAACGGCAGCAAAATCACCTGCAGAGGCCTGGTGGAGTATTTCAAGGTCAGGACAAAGGACCGTGTTAACGTGAAACACACAAGCCAACACTGTTGAATATTGATTTTGAGATATGTCAGCTTTACAACTAAAAATCTACATTCAGACAGTTCTGCTAAAATTACTCTGTGCTACCTGGACATTAAGCTGTATCGTTCTTTTATTGTGTATATTAGTAAATGTTCAACTGTGTTAAATTCAACATATTAATACACTTAATGCTATATATTATATTATGTATCCATAATGCTTTTTGTCATTCCTTTGTTTATTTCAGGCATACATTAAAATATACCAAGGTGAGGAGCTGCCACATCCAAAATCCATGCTGCAGGTACATTTTCTTCACTGTATTTAATTTTTCATTGCAACATTCTTGAATATTTTGTCTCAATACACTTTAAAGTTGCTGTTTATGTTGATGTTTAGTATTTAGTACCTCTTACTTCTGTATATTTCGTGCTTCATTTGTACCCACTTTATGTACAGTTTTCGACTTTTTTGAGGTTTCTCATCGAAGCGTCTGTTGTTGCACTTCTCCTGCTGTGACACATTCATCAAGTTCATCCCATCTCGTTTTATATCACATTAAAATAAATCATCATGATATTTTTTTTTCTGCTTCTTTTCAGGCCACAGCGGAGGCGAACAATTTGGCAGCAGTGGCGGCCGCAAAGGATCTGTATAACAAGAAAATGGAGGAGGTGGGTGGAAACCTGGATTCATCAGTAAACTGACCATTAGATGTCTAATTCTTCCTCGCTTCTTCTTTCTGTTCGCAGGTCTGTGGGGGGGACCGGCCCTTCCTGGCGCCCAGCGAGCTGCAGGCCCGGCACAGCGTCATCAGAGAGGAGGCCCTGCAGGTGTTCCGGGGCGTGAAGAAGATGGGAGGCGAGGAGTTCAGCCGCCGCTACCTGCAGCAGCTGGAGGGAGAGATCGACGAGGTGTTTGTCCAGTACATCAAGCACAATGACTCCAAGAACATTTTCCACGCGGCCCGCACGCCGGCCACCCTGTTCGTGGTTATCTTTGTCATGTACGTGGCCGCGGGCATCACGGGCTTTGTGGGCGTGGACATCATTGCCAGCCTGTGTAACATGATCCTGGGTCTGGCACTCATCACTCTCTGCACCTGGGCCTACATCCGGTACTCCGGGGAATACCGAGAACTCGGCGCCGTGATCGACCAGGTGGCTGGTGCGCTGTGGGACCAGGTAATTCAATAAAAACATAAACATTAATGAAGCCGAGAATAAGTCTGAGCTGTTTAACCAAATCAATATTTAAATCAATGCCCACCGAGTTCGAGTTCACTTTATTAATAATGCAAATATAACCAGCAAGAGTCTTTGCACACTGTAAAGATAAAAAAAGACAAAAAATGTTGTTCGGTGCCTGATTCTGACACAAATAATTATGCTGGTTAAATGCAAGAACTAAATCACCCTGCACCATGTACAGCAAAGACAAATAGTGAACATCAGGTCTTCATTAGCACCAAGCTATAAAATCTTTAAACCACTAGAGGGCAACCATCTCCTTCAAATGAGCTGCAGAGAGAGTGAAGCCAGAGCCATCACAGCAATAATGAACTGTTCTTAAACATGCTTTATGTCACATGTACATGTATGTGCTCACACTTCATATATTCTTTCTTTTTAACGCCTCTGCAGGGGAGCACAAATGAGGTAAGTGAATCAATCCGAGTGGGAATGTTAGAGAGAAAATATAAACAAAGGGCAGAAACAGCATGAGCATCAGTTGGGAGAGCTCACATTTCCACATAATTGTAGGATGATTTCCTGATAGTGACATTCATAGTTTCAGTGCCCAATTCTCAGAGTGTTTGATATCATGACAATATGTAAAATGCACAATGTTTTTTTCCACTTTATGTCCCATTTTGGCTGCCATTTTTGTCACCATCAAGCATCCACACTGCTCCCAGCGTTGCTCGCCTGTATCCCCGCCCGACATTATCTTAAACCATCTTTTGGAGCTCAGTGCTCCGGCTGTAACCGCCTCTCTCGTCTCTCTCAGGCTCTCTACAAGCTGTACAATGTAGCGGCCAATCACAGGCACCTGTACCACCACGCCTTCCCCGGGCCTCAGGTGGACGAGGTCGCAGAGGAGCAGGACAAGAAGAGAGACTGATCAGATAAGACAGAGCACGGCAGGGACTTCCTGGTGATGGACAGGAGGAGCAGATGGAGGGAGGAGGAAGAGGAGGAGGAACGTCCTCACTCATCAGGCTCTCTTTTATTCTGGCGTTGGCTGGCGCTGCCCACCAACACATCCACTACTTTAAACCTAATAACGGACTGTGTAACGTTCATGTATAGGCAGTGTCAGAGCATCTCCTCTGTGGGCGCCTGCTTTCAAGCGACGGATGCCATTTATCATTGTCTCTCACTTTTTGTCTCTTAGAAAAAGAAAAAAACCACCTGTACAGATACTGTAGGGGAAGATGTCGGCATATCCAACCTCCAGTCAGCTGTTGATTTCATATCAGACGGGTTTTTTTTCACCCCTCCCATCGTTTCCGCCACTGATGATGATTTTCAAACTATAGCCAAATCTGTGAGATCCCCATTTGTGACGATTGTTCTGTTCTTTGAAGTTTAGTGCTGTTTATAAGAAACAATATCTATGATCTGCGATGTTTGAAAGCCAAAATATGTACTGTATGTTAAATAATGAAGCGTTACAAGTATCATCAGCATGGTAAATGGTTAATGTTTGTCATCTTTAAGCTCTAAAAGCAGGTATACTTTATAAAAAAATGGAGTTTTAATGGTTGTGATAAGTGCTTTTGTGCCATAACATGTAAAAAAAAGAAAAAAAAAAGATTTCACATCTTCAGGCTACATGCAAACACGCGATGGCACATTTAATGTTTTCTTTTGGAGGTTGGTGTTATTTTTGACTGGATCAGGGAGTCACTTTGTGCTGACATTTACTTTCAAATAAGTGCACCGGGTGTAAAAAGGCAAAAAAAAACAAAGCAACAACAGTTCAAAGTTTACACAACATAGCTGACATTATCTCTCACTTTGCAGTCCGCTTGCGGTTTTGTAATTTGCGCAGCGTCCCAGCGATCCTCTGTGTGTGTGTGTGTGCGTGTTTGGTCTTTGAGGGGAAAGAGCGTGTTTGGTCTCCATTGTGATGCAGAGGTGGTGGGTGAAACCATTGTTGCGCTTCTCACTGAATGTTCGAGCAAATCCGAGGAATGTAGCCGTCCCTGTGGCCACCGAGGAATCAAAGCTCGCTGTCATTAGGCGGGGCGACGGGCCTTGCTTTTTGGAAAAGGATCCTCATTCCGCGTCTCTTTCATCATCTTCACACGCTTTAAGTTGAATCATCTGTGGGAAAAGAAAAAAAAACACTATTGCATGGTGAAAGAGGCCAGATTTTTGTGTGTGTGCGTGTTCCCAAAACAGCTTGCATCTGTAAAGAAAAGGCTTGTATCGGCGATGATGGCACTTTTTGGTGTTTAGTAGACTGTTACTGTGCATTTATATAACTGTGGTTATTGTTTTTCGCTCATCCAATGACCCAGAATCAGAGCGCTCACTGTACAAACGTCACACACAGCTGCAGCGCTGAGATGTTTTCTTTCCATGTAGATCTGGTCACCAACAGTACAGGAACACTGTCATGCATATTTAGCAAGTTTATACTGAGGTTTGACCTCAAGGGTTGAAAATTTAAAGGCACTGCAGCAGAGTGGCTTCTCGAGTCTTCCACAATGTATAATCAACATCAGTGAGGCCTTCACACAAAGAACTATCCGAGTCCAGTTTAAGATTTTGAGGTTTTAAAGGCCCGTTTCTTCATGACTGCGCCGAAGTGTCCCATTCACAAGTCGGAAAAGTAGCATCTGTTTACGTTGTGTTGCATCGACACCCCGATGCTGAACGGTAATTCAGGATTTTATCTGGTAAAACAAAAAGGAAAGAAATGTTGTCCAAACGTATTATTCTTGGATTTGACAGTTCATTCCTAACGCCGCCCCCATCAACACTTAAATATGCTCCGGATGTCGTGGGAGCTTCAGCGTACCGAAAGGTCAAACGAATCAACCTCTTCCAAGCCAGCACTGCTCAGTTTCTGCTCACACAAGTTCAGTTACGAGGAAATAACTAATAAAGTTGGACCAAATTAATGAAAACTAGACTTGAGTAATTTCTTTAAAGATTCCCTGTTTGAAGACATTAAAATAATTAGTGTCTGATATGTTTATATCTTTTTTGTGAAATTAACTTCTTTTTGTCATTCAAAAAATTACATGTAGTCATTCTCCTTCTTTGAAGAAATGCAGAAATGATGAATTTGCAAATATTTTGCTTATCAAATGTTGACCTGTTGGACACAAGAAGTCTCCTACTGCACGGAAAGTTTGCTCTCAGTGTTTGTGCGCTGCAGGCTTCAGGCTTTCACATCACACCTGTGTGAGTTTCACACTGAACCATGCTCAGCTTCATATCTGGTTTGGATGTCACGAAATCATCTCATACAAAGCAACATAAAAGTGAGACTCTTTTTGTTAAGTGCTTTGGAACTTGTGTTTTGATGTTATGAGGGAAGAGACTTAAAAGCACAGTCGCTTCCTTTGAGCTTTTCCACGCTTATCTTGACTTTAGTTGCATCTTAAAGTTGTGTGTTTAAAGCTGTGTGAAAGTGAAGGAAAACAAGAGGCAGCGACTGTATAGTAAGAGGAGTATTTTTCTTCACTGCAGACTTTATTGCTTTTGTCCTGTATTTGCAGCCACAACATCAGATATGTCAGTCCACAAAAATAAGGCATTACCAAGGCAAGAAATATCCAGAGAATGCAAAAATGAGTTGAATTGCACTTGTTTGGCAAACTTAATGTCTTCTGAAGTGTTTTATAAAGTTCCAGTAGCTTATTTGTGTTTCATTATACACACACACACGAATATTCCTGACTTACAGTAATGCCAAGAGCCAAGAGATGCTCAAACCACTGCATCAAATGTGATGCTTCATCCAACAAAGGTCTTCAAATAAAGACGTGTTTCATATCAAAACTTAAATATCTGTGAAAGTTTTGGTGGATTGTCTTATAAAGGATATGCTTTCAAAAATAAGAAAAATGTTTGTTTAATGTAAGTATGGTTTCGGTTTATGAGGGTAACAAAGAAAAGGAAAAAATCGTTTTTTCAAACAAATTAGAAGAAGCTGCCGGTCATTTTGTCCCACAGGAAAAAATGAGAGTAGCTGGTGTATACAGAACATGAGCAGACATCGTAAAAAATGCTGCGTTTTTTGTTTTTTTTTATTAAAAAGGCACGATCGAGGATGGTTCTTGAACAAATATCTGTTGTTTTTCATATTCTCCTCAGTCTTAAAAATCAGAAATCATACAGAGATTCAGTTCTCAGGGCAGTGGCTGTAAATGGCACCACAAGCAGTCTCCCCAGATGTAGCAAGTTCTTCTTCTTCTTCATTGGAGTGTTTTTTTTTTTCAGTCACAAGGTAATTAATAAATTGAGTGTCACACAGAGAGAAGGCCCCCCCCAGCGACCCCCCTCCTTCCCGGCCAATGTGTGTCTCGACTTCCTGGCTGATATATTTGGATCAAGCGAAGGCACAGATGTGTTTGGTAAAGAGGCAATAAAGAGTCAATCATGATTTCAAAAGGAAAGCCTGACCGCTCCCAAACTGTGGAAACCTCAGAGAGGTGTGGCAGGCAGCGAGACGTCCCTGCCGCGTGCGCGCACTCACACACACACACACGTCACATGTTCCCTATGAAGTTCTTGTTGGGCTGCTGGGCGTACCACTGCTGCCGCTGCTTACGAGCCTCCACCTCTGACAGCAGCGCCTGCCGGTACGCCTCGTAGGATTTGACGATGTGCTCCAGCTCCTTCATGAAGAGCAGCTTCAGCATGCCCTGATACGTGTCCAGGTCTGCCAGCTGGAACAACTCCCACTTCAAGATGTGGTCATACCTGATGTAAAAGGGAATATATATATGCTTTAAAACAGCTGATATGTCTTATGTTCTTTTAAACAAGAACAAACTATCTTGATATGGATCATTAAATGATTTTTTCCTTCTTATTTTGACTGAGATACATATTGATTGTGGCATTTACAGTTACAAAATAAACTTTCGGTATACAAGTGAACCTGTTTCTAAATGACCAAGTTTGGCATCTTGATAGTGCTGTTTCTTGTTAAGTTTTCCATTGACACACACCAAAACCAATATATCTGCAATAAACTGATATTGGCTAATATTTCGGTCTGGTTGCATTTCCAAAAGCCACAAAAACCACGCCAATACACGCCACCAAGAGCAATAAACATTTCAGTTGACTTTAGAGGGAGGGAACACATTTTAATATTTATAGGACGATTCCCGTACAGAGGAAGAGAAAACCGCATGCTGACAAACACTGCAGGCTTCCAACAATCAAAATAAAAGTTTTTAAACGGTTTAAAGAAGTAGGAAACGCATTAAAGATATATTAAAGGACTTAAGAGTACACACAGCATGCTCTGCATTTGGGTGAAAAAAAAAAACTGGTATTTGTACAATGACACCAACAATGAAAGCTCCAGTTAACATTGTTGACACTGTGCGATAACGTGACATTTTGACACGTCACAGTAGGAAAAGCACAAGTGTAAATAACAAATTGAATGATGACTGAAATTCATTTGGCTGCTACAGTTTGAGAGTAGTGGTGTTCAAAGTTAGTAACACCTGCGCTTTAGATAATTGGCACACTAATTGATGATGAAAATAATTGTTAGTTGCTGCCTGATGGTACTCACTTGAGCGGGGCGCGGGCGTACACCTGGAGCCAGTCTGGGATCTCGGCTGTGTGGTACGGGTTAGCGGGCACCAGCACCGGCTGGTTCCTCTCTGCAGGACGTGGCTGATAGGTCACAGGAGGGGGCAAAGGAGGCGGCTGATCATAGCGAGGCACACTGGAAGAGATATACGGGTTATATAGTATTTACACTGTGTGTGAACCAAAGACTGTGCTATTCATCCATACCAGACTTTTTATGAAAGGAAAAAATATTATAACTTGGAAATTTTCTAGTGAGTTCATTGTTCCAGTATTGACGGCTGTGAGGATCAACAGACATAAAAAGTGGAAGTGAAAGAATACAGCTTTATAAAACACAAACTCTTTAACTTTCCATACTGATAACATACCTTGGAGCACAGGGGTGACGATACTGTGCCCTCTTGTTGATGTGATCCACGTAGTAGACTCCAAATTCAGCCGACTCCACCTTCTCCCAGCCTGGAGGGAGCCCTTCCCTCTCCAGAGGGTGGCTCCAGTGTGTGGTGTTAGTGTTGTGGTCGATGTAGTACTTCCTGCCACGGATGGTCCAGTCAACGGTCCAGCCGGCAGGAAGGGGGAGGTCCTCTCCCGTCAGACTGGAGAGGTTCCCAAGGGACTTGGCCTGTATTCGACCTATGCCTGAGGAAAACAAACATGTCTTTTTAGAAACCTAGAGGGAGAGGGAGAGATGTCTAACCAAACATACAGCGGAGCAGCTGCCAGAAAACAGCACCTCTGGGAAAGACAAAATATTTTGAGAAATTTCTTAAAAACAGCATGTGTGGGAAAATATCATTTAAAGGAGAGGAATGTGAAGCATTTTAAAAAGGTCATTCTGATGTGGCAACTCAACAGTGAGCAGGATGAGGGCGAGGAATGCAATGAATCACTTCTTAAAGGATTACTGGTGCGGGGACGTTTCATCCCTTTGACACTGTGACTGCAGTGACAGAGCATCTTATTCTGAGTGACATCATTTGATGAATGGTAGGAAATGGGAGTGTTGTTACGTTTGGACGGGAAGGCAGAGATCTCTGCACGGTCCGACACACACAAACACACACAGGGGCTTTCACCGGAAGAGAACAAACCACTGACCTCCCAAAATGCCCTGTAAAGAGCAGAGTTGGTTCATTCAACGGGTCCTGTACCTCTGCAGCCGAATACTGTGTGCGAGGAATGTTGAGCTAACAGCTGCGTGGATGAGCTGGACCGAGTGAGAGCTATCATGAGTCAAAACCAACGAGCCAGGAGGGACCCAGAAAGGGTTGGAAACACAGCAAAATGTGCGGTGAATGAAGTATCTTAGCAAAATGGCGGCTACAATCTGACAAATTCTGCACGAGAGTGACAGCAACAGAGCGGGAGCTCTTTACCAGCTGCTGAGTGAAGGGAAGGAATGTGCGAGTGTGCCGCAGAAATGTAGAAATGCACTCCTCCTCTTCCTCCACCACCACCTCATCATCATCATCATCTCTGCCCTTTTCCTCAGAAAAGTGGCAGAGCGCCCATACTCACTGCAGACCTAAAGTTTGATGCATCACAGGAATTTCACTGGAAACAGTCAAGAATAAACTAGTACAGTGTTTACAACTGGTGACGCAGGAGTACTGAAGAAATGTAGTACCATCATTTAAATACAGTGAGTGAATATTGAAGTACCAACAACATAACCTGACATCTTTTTTTATTCATAATACATAAGGTAAATTCTTAACCAACTAACTACATAAACAATTTTCCTGGAAAATACCCTGACGTTTTTCCTTTGAAAGGGGAACCAGATCCTTCGGAATTTGCTTTTTTCTGGATCCAAAAGTTGGGAGGGATTTCTGTTGCAAGAAGCAGCTTTTAAAACACACTAGTAAACTTCCAGATTTTCTAAACACAAGGTCTACAAATACATACTAACTGCACTTTAATTCCTTTAATACCATCGAGGAGGTGACAACGGACATTTTAACACAACTAAAAATAAAAAGGCGTCAGATGATTGTAAGTAGATAACAACACCAAAACATCTCTGCTCACCACCCAGATTATTAACCTGAAGTGTGTGTTGTAACTATCTCTTGAGCAGTACCTACTTAGACAGATGATTCATAGAAGTGAGCACTTTGAGGCAGAGACATCTGACTTCGGGCGGTCAGCAAATTGCTAGTTTGCCAACAGAAAGTCTCAGCAAACACAGAGGTGAAAAATGCAGAGCCCCTAACGCTTGTTTAACTTCACTCCAAACAAGGCTCCATAATATGCGATAGGAGGGCCTGACATAATACTGAACCATATACATGACGCTGAGACGTTCGCCACAAATAAAAGGTTTTCGGGTTTCTATCGTTTGGAGTGGGCTGGAAAATTCCTGCGGCCCCCAAAACGTTTAATCTCATGGAAATTACACACTTACATCACGCTAATGTTTACATGTAGAGCAGACATGTGGAGCAGTGAGATAAACATATTTAATTCTCCAGGAAAATTGAAATACAATTGCTCTTTTGAGCTGTTCAACCGAGAGCATCGTTAGTCCAGAACTCATCCAGAACACTTTGCCAATTCAAAGCCACGTTGCGACAACTGCAGCATTTTCTTAGGGCCCAAAAGTTGGCAAGCCTCTCTCAAAATTATCCCAAAATGACAAATCCAAAAGTTGTAGACTTGCTGATGTTCCCCTCATCCTCTCACATGACTGCTGCACTTCCATGCCTCAGAATTAGCAGACAGAAAGCCATAAAAAGTCGAGTTTCGGTCCCTAAGGGAATATGACTCTCTGCCATGTACTTTCCAAAACTGTGTGCAGTTCAAGAATGCAAATCATGATCTTTGTCACATTTTGAACTCATTATTGCTTCCAGTTCTGTTTGCTTTCCTGTAAGAAGAAAAGCCTAAACTGATAGTGTTAAAAAGGAGATGCGCAACACATTTCATGTTTACCTGAAGGGGGTCTGCTCGGAGCTGGGGGGGTGTGTTGTCGCGGAAGTCTTTGGAAGTTGTGCTCATTGTGCTCATAGTATCTATAGTCCTCAGGAAAGCGGTCGGGGACCCTCCTGGGCTGGCGCTGCTGATGCTGTTGGTGCTGCTGGTTGTCATAGTAAGGTTCAGAGGGGTAATAATACCGGGCAGCGTCTCCGTTCTCAGACATGGGGCTCACGTCGGTGAGGAAGGACTGTGAGGAGCCTGCATACTCGTGGGGCAGGTCGCCGAGGCTGCGTGGCAGGTATGGAGGTGCGGACATGCGGTGGCTCTCTCTGCGTGCCACCTCGTGAGGCGGCCTCTGCACGGGGGCGCGGAGGAAGCTCTTGTTGCGGGACACCACGGGCTCCCGGGCGGGTGCCACAGGGTAGGCAGAGGGCCCCATGTCTGGCAGAGGGACCTCTGTGCGTCGGGGTATAGTGGGGCCATGACGGATGAAAGAGGGCATAAGATCTGAAACCACATCAACACAGCAAGTGTAACTCTTAGTATCAGTCAACACAAGAATTAATAAATAAAAGTACTGAAGAAGCAGCAGTACTTGAGGATTTCCATACTTTACTATAATTCATCATAGACTATTTGACTTTTACTCCACTACAAAAAGTGAGGATCATGTTATAAGATATAATTAGTTGAAGTACTGCTAGTTTATTAATCCAACAGTATGCACTTTGTAGTCACTTTATTATACAACAGCTCTTCTTTGAATTTAACCTTCGTAATGTTCAGTGTTTGTACATTTTAGCTGAGTTAAAAGGTGCTGTTTCACTAGCCTGAGTTATACTAAGAGATATTTCTAATATTCTGACAGCCTCATGTTTGTAAACAGCGAGGACAAAAAAAAAATATTTTGCTGTCAAGAACAAAAATTGCTTTAACTGTGACCTCAGTGCTAAAACAAGCAATTCAATTTAAACATTTCAGACAACATGCAAATCAATGTCAGCCCCACCTTGAACAACTACTATATAGAAACTCAGTTAAATGAGACAATAACAATATATTATTACAGTGACAGGGACAAGTCTGTATACATGAGTACATTTACTTCACACTATCTTGTAAGCAGTACCTTTACTTAAGCAAACTATTACTTTACTTAAGCAAACTATTACTGCTAAAACTTCTTCCACCATTGCTGCCATGTACAAAGCAATAATGCTAATAATAGTTAAGCTAGTAATAATAATTAAACAAATTTAATGTGACTTAAACTTATTTACTGACAGTTACTTTAACATCAGATATACTTTAACTAGCAACAAAACTCACTTTTCTGTAATGAAGAGCAAAATACTTATTTAACTGGTAGTTTTATACAGTTTATGTAAGTATTTTCCGTTATCTCTCAATTTTCCTTAGCTGACTGGTGATGAACACTTAGCTTAGCTCGGCTAGCAGCTGCTTCACTTTCGGGGCACGAAAACAAGATAAAAACTTAATTTAAAAAGCTGCTGATCCACATTAACAGGTCAAAATGTCTCCACGCAGTCACCCCGGCTTGTTTTCTACTGTTAGTTTGCTTCTTATTAGCATTAAGTTGAAAGTTTCCTCGGCAGAGTTAGTGAGCTGCCCGGAGCTAAAGTGGCTAACAGCTTGTTTCTCTTACTCCTCAGCAGCGGAGACGTTTCCTTCTTCACATATTTCCCGTGTACCTCGGATGGTTTCGACGCTTCGTTTTTACTTTTCTTTCGTGAGAGCATAACTCCGAGCTCCGGGGAACATCAACAAAGTGGCGCTTTAAGGTCATGGCACAAGCCCCCGACTCTGCGACCACCCCGCTCCGTCCGCCGAGGGAACATCTCAGGCTGGTTTAGCCGGCTAACTGGAGCTAACCGGAGGCTGCCGAACGCTCTGAGCCGCGCTCCCCGCCCACCGCAGCTCCTCGCCGGGCACGCTCAGCAGCCCTGCCCCCTCCTCCTGAACGGGACTCCCACAATACTGACACTCTGCCAGGGGTGGAGGAAGCAATCAGACCATCCACTTTACTGTAACTATGAATACTGAGGGGTGGAAACTCCCATTGACTCTCTTTCTATGTGTAGTTAAATAAAACTTTCAGGTACTCGAGTATTTCCATTTTAAACTACACTTCACTTCTACTCCACTACTAAATTTCACTTAACAGGTAAAATAGATTAGGATGAATTATTACACACACTTAAGCTACTCACGGTCATATAAAATATATAAAGTATTAAAGGCACATATTTTTAAAAAAAATTTTGAAGTAACTTTTACTTAAGTAAAATATCTGAAGACAGCTGAGCTTTGAGCACGAAATATTGAGATCATTCTCCTCAGTACAAGTACTTATACTCATTGGTGTATGTAACTAAGTACATTTACTCATTGACCCATTAATACATGTATTTAAGTCCAATTTGGAGGTACTTTTACTTGAGTATTTGGATTTTATACTACTTTATAATTCTCTACACTACCTTTGATGGTTACCTGTTACTTTTTAATTAAGAGTATTTCTACAAAATAGATAAAGATGTATTATTACAGTTGCTATGGCTACTTACCAGTATATAAAGTATTTAAAACTAACTATTGCTGCAATATTACAATGGCTGCGTTTTATATATA
>JBAJHX010000115.1:5729021-5756321 GCA_037176925.1 Amniataba percoides
GGCTGACTCTGCTGTTTGTGCTGCATCAGGGACAGGATGGTGGCGTCGAGCTGACGGATCTGCAGGCATGAGATGAAGGGCTCATTGATTAGAAACAGAGACAGAAACTGGAACATGAATATGACTGTAGACTGTCCTCAGCTCACCTTTTCTCTGGACTGCATGAGGTCCCCTTTAATGCTGATCACTTCTTCCTGAAGCCTCTCGTTGTCCTCCCTCAGGAGCTGCTGATCCTGCTCCATCAGCCGAGACAGCTCATCTCTGTACAGCTTCTTGCTCTGATGCTGCAGACCACTCGAGTGCAACGCCATCTCCAAAATATGGTTCTGTGACGAACAAAGGCAAAGTTTCATTTGCAAAAGTAAGATGAGGAATCTTTATTCTTTCTTCTGTTTTTGCTAAACGTATTTTTATTTTATTTTGTCGAGTGAAAACATAAAAAACAACATACTTTCTCATTGACATTTTGCAGCTGTTTGCGTAGCACTGCAACGTCATGTTTGAGGGAGTCCTTCTCCTGCTGCAAAACACGGAGGTCCGACTTCAGACGAGCACTTTGATGGTTCACAGCCTGAAGGGTTTCATCCACGGTCTTCACCTAAAGTGGAGAAAAGAATCAATTTGGTTCTGATCCACTGGTCCTGGTTTTTGGGGTTTACTAAAGAGCATATGACTTACGATTTTACACAATGCCTCTAATTTTCAATCAACCTCAAGACACCATTTGTTGCTGAAGAGAAAACGTATAATCTAACAGAGATGATTCTGTAGTTTACAGCAGACTCTTACCTTCTCTTCAGCTTTGGCTAGCTGGTTGCGGAGGCTCCGAGTCTCCTTATCCACACTTCTCCGCTCCTCCACCAGGTGGCCGAGCTGAGTCTCCACTGAGTCTGCTTTGACCGCCTGAGAACCAGAGGATGAGTACAGTTATAATAAAACCATTGTTTTTTTGTTCGTATACACCTTCAGTACTAACATTAGATCAAATTAAAATCTCAGAGTTGATTTCAGACCAGAGAATATTTCTTTCATCACAGAAGGTGAAATTTTTCAGAGTTGTTTTCACCTGTTGTTTCATGACAAGGGAAGGAGGTGTTAATGTGTCGTTACTCTGTTGTGCTCACATCGATCTCATCAAAGTGCCCGTGGCCTGATGCTCACCTTCTCTCTGAGGCCAGAGAGCTGCTGTGACAGCTGGGTGTTCCTCTCCTCCAGCTGTGCAGTGTCCTCCAGAGCTTTGGTCAGCTCTGCCTCCAGAGCAGACACACAAGCTGCCAGCTAACACAAAACAGCCACCAATTAACTACCCACTACGACACCAACACAAACAGCAGTCTGCCTTAAAATGCTCTTTACCTTGTTTTTCTCTTCAGCGGCGAACGCCTCCCTCCTCTCCTTTTCTTTAGTCAGCTCTGCCAGCTGCTGTTGTAGATTTTCAATGTCAGAAATATTTTGGGCATTTTTCTCAGACAGCATGCCATTCTCATCCTCCAGCTGCTGGCTCTGCAAACGCAGCTCTGAAATCTGCAGATAAATTGACATGACGAATTGATTATGCGAAAACATTTTAAAGACTTTTCAGCAGTTTAGTTTTGTTTTTCAAAGAAATGTTCATGAACATTTGTTCTGACATTAATACTGTAATAACTTTGGAGATGCTGTAACTTTTCATATACACCGTTGTTAGTTCAAAACTTTAATCTGTCCAGTAGCAGCCTGAGTGCTTCAAGCACGGCTGTAGATCTGTTTTAATCAGTTATTTCCGCACCTGTTTCTTGAACTTCTCTGCTGTCTTTTGAGATGCAATCTTCCCTTTTTTCAAGTGCTCCACAGTTTGTCTAAAATCAAAGAGTACAAGAAAAAGACAGTTTGAGTGACAAAATAAAAATGAACATAGGTAGTTAGCAGCAAATTAAATGTCGTGTTTCTTACATTAACTCTTCCTGAGCCTCTTTCAAGTCTTCTTCCTTCAAAGCAGCTAGTTTTTTCTTGAGGGCGAGGTTTTCTTCAGCAAGACGACTGGCCTCAGATCTACAGACGGACAAAACTTAATTAAAAAACTTATAAAGCCACATATTTACAACTCGATGGGATGATTTTAAATGACACATTTGATAAGAAAGTCACTTGCTACATATGGATTAAAGAGGTCTTATTCTACACACATCGAACAATTTCCTCTCTTTTCCACTGGTGATCTACAGGGATCAAAGCAGCACAAGTGTTTAAAACTTGTTGCACCTCACAAAGGGTTTAGGAACCTAAATCACACGTTGGACAAACAGCACTACGTTGTGCTTGGGAACAAAAAGGAGGAGTGCTCACATCACGTCAAAAACCAAAGCACCAAAGGGATGGGACCACGAGAAGCCACAGGAGACATGGAGGGACGGGTTCCTAGTTTCTCTCCACGTTACCTATGAGCCTGTGTTGTTTCATTTAATGTCTGCGACTTGTCCTGCAGCTCTGTGATGGCTCTTCGAAGTCTGATGTTCTGCTTCTCGAACTCCTCACAGCAGCCCTCCAGATCAGACGCTGCCTGGACTTTATCCAGGAAGGACTCCGCTGTGGGGCTCTCTGATTGTCCAGCTTCCGGGTGTGTCGCTGAAAGAATCTCACCCTGCCTCTCCAACTCACTGAACAACTCAGAGAGCTTAATATTATCTTCTCTCATCCTGCTGATCTCGTCTTCCAGTGACATCTTCTCATTCTGGAAATCACGGAAAATGTTCGTCCCGCTTTCAAGGCTCCAAACTCTCTTTTCAAGTTCGCTGTTTTGATCCTTCAGTTTGGCATTCTCACACATGCAATCTTCATATCTAATCTGAAGATCTGTCATCTTTAAGGCTTTTATCTCCAGGTCTCTGACATGCTCCATTAAAAGCAGCATTTTAACTTTGAGACTATAATTTTCCTCCAGTACCAGGTGACCAGTTTTGATCTTTTCACTGTTATGAGCTAGAAGATTCTCCAGGATTTCTGTCTTCTGTTGAAGCAAAGTAATCTTCTCATGTAGGAGGATGTTCTCCTCTTTGGCTGTATGATACAGAGTCTGTAGTTTAATAAGAGAGCATTCCCTGTCCTCAAAATCACCATCTTCATCTTCATCGAGATCATGTGCACATTCATCCTTTATTTCAGCAGTTAAACGTACACAGTCTGACTCTGAATCAAGTTCAACTTCCCAACTATGGTTGTGAGAATTATTGGGTAAACAAGCAACCTCAGCATCCGCCAGAGAAAATTCATCTGGGTCACCTGTATCCTCCAGCACTGAGGGATCAACCACAGTCTCATGACATGGCTCATCTTCATGGGAAGGGCTTTCATTGACCACAGCTGGTACATCTTGTGGTTTGCTCTCCTGCTCACATGATTCAAAAGCTAGTTTATTCTCACCGTCTGTTGCATCAACACCTTCAAATGCCTGAAGGGATGAAGCTGCCTCAAACTGCATCTTGGAATCAGCCTTGTTTTCGGATTCATCATTCAAATTATTTTCATCTGCATCGTGGCCGTCACATGATCCCGACTCAGGGTCTTCGTGTCCAATTTCTGGAGAACAGCAGCCGACTTCAGGGTCCCCTTCTACTTCAAAATCAACAACCTGATTGTTCATACAGAAGTTTTGACCATTGTGTGTTTGGTTTTCAGCTGCATCTCTCTTTACTGCCAGGATGCTGTCTGCTGGATTATCATTTGTAAGGGGGGCCTTTTCATAATCAGGAGCCATTAAAGGCTCTACATCAACCTGTTGCTCAGTAAGAATGGGTGACAAACAAACTAGTTCCTCATTAGAGGCATCCATAAGAATAGCGTCATTGAGACAGATTTTAGGAGGCGCCAAGCATGTTTCCTCTTCACCAGAGAAGGAAACACATGCTTTGTTGTTTAGCGCCTCCATACAAGTGTTTATTTCATTTGATTCTTCCATTTCCTTTCCCTTTTCTGCAGAAGACAAAATCTGACTGAATTCCCTCTCCAGCTCTTGAATTCTGATTTTAAGCATATCTCTTTCTGCTATAAGCTCTTCTCTGTTGTTCTCTGCATTGTCTTTCAACTTTTCCTCAAGAATGGATAAATGTTCCTGCAGCTCCTGCCTCTCAAGCTCAAAGTCCATTGCTGCCTGTTTAAGCAGCATCTCCAGCTCCTCAATCTTCATCTTCAAATCGTCGCGCTCAGTTAAAAGTTCGATCCTCTCAGTAATCTGCCGCTCAGAAATGGAAATCATCTCACTGTATCTCGCCTCGTGTTCGGACTGGCTGTACAGAAATTCTTCCCTCTCCTGTTTAAAATCTTCCACGGTTTGATTTAACAGCAGCTCAGTCTCAAACGCTTTCCTCTCAGACTGTGCAAGAAGCTGGTCCTTGGTTTCCAGGCTCCCTTGAAGCCGGTTGTGGAGGTCATTCAGCTGCCTGCTCAGCTCTATCTCTTTAGTCTGAGCCATGCTGATAAAGTTATCTAGTTCATTCTGCAGTTGCTGGTTTTTCTTCACAAGTTCTTCAACTTCCTCTTTATGGAGATGTTCGAGCTCTTCTCGTTCTGTTTTCCACTTTTGATTCAGGCTCTCTCTTTCCCGCTCCATGGCCTCCTCCACTGCTTTTCTTTGTTGCTCTGCGTTCTCAATGGCCTCCTGCATCTGGGCCTCCCAGCGGAGCTTCTGCTCGACATGGCTATCAGAGAGAGCCTTCAGCTCACTTTGGTAGTGCTGTTCGAGTTTCAAAACGTCAGTCTGAAAACGCTTCGCAACAGATTCTTGATCGCCTGAGAAACGATCTTCCACTTCCTTGATTCTCTGAGTGAAGCTGATCTCGATTTCCCTCCTGTACATGGTTATTTAATGTTTGTTACAGCAACAATTTTAACTCTTAAAAACAGTAGGAAATATCAAGATACTTATATAAAATTAAAATAGTCCAAGATGCAAAAAAAATTTAATGGATTCCTTATTTGGAGTCAGTATTTGGGAAATATTCTTAGTTGTGCTCGCCAAAAGATTGATACCAACTGTGTTTGTTCAATGTGGCGCTAAAACAAGCAGCCAGTTAGGTGGGATCAACAACAAATAAGTACATTTCCCAAAATACAGAATGATTCATGTAAATAATTCATATTTAAAAGGACAAAGTTACTATGATATGAATACAACGTAAAGAAAAGTGAAAATGTCTTACCTTTCCTGAGCGATGTCATCTCGTAGCTTGTCCAACATGCTGCTGAGAGCCTCTCTCTCCTCCGTGTGCTTGACGATCAGCTCCTTCATGGTCTCTCGGTGACTCTCCTCCAGACGAGCCCTCTCCTCTGCAACCAAGCGCTCGAGCCTCTTCTCCTCCTCCTCTTTCTCTGTCTCAAGCTTCTCCCTCTCTTCATTCAGCCTATCCTGCAGCATCCCCTCGTAATCCTCCTCCAGCTGCAGTCTCTCCCGCTCCCACTGCTCCTTCAGCTTCACCTCCCTCTCCTCAAACTGCTCTTGTAACTGCAGCCTCTCCTGCAGGATCCTGTCGAGCAGAACCTCCTCCTGACGGTCCAGGAGCTGTGCTCGTTCGCTCTCCCACTGCTCCCTGAGCTTGCTCTCCTTCTCCTCTTGTTCCCTGACAAGTTTCAACATCTCTTCCTCTAGCAGCACCTGCAGAGACTCATTATTCTGCTCATCCAGCTGAGCTCTCTCTTTCTGCCACTGCTCTGTCAGCCTCTGCACGATCTCATCACGCTCTCCCTCAAACCTCACCTTTGCCTCCTCTAGTCTGGCCTCAAGTTCATCCGCGTGGCTGCGTTGCAACAGATCCTTCTCCCTTTCGCAATTCTCAAACAACCTCCCCTCTAACTCAACCTTTTCCTCCTGCAGTTTCTTCCTCTCATCTTCCAGTCTGGCTTCAGAGACCTCCACAAGCTCCTTCTCCAGCTTCTTAATCTCAGCTGCATGTTGTTTCTTTATCTCCTCCATATCATTGTGGAGGTGTTTTTCCATCTCTGCTTGCTGGGCTTTGAGGGTCTTCAGCTGCTCCTCCAGGTCTGCAGTGTTGGTGTGTGCCTCTAGAAGTTGTTGCCTCAGAGTTCCCACTTCCTCCTCTTGCAGGTTCTCGAGCTCTTCCCTCTCCTCGGCCTGCATCTGCTCCAAACAGGTCCGCTCTCGCTCCGCCTGCTCTAGCTGGCTCTGGAGCTCGTGTGCGTGGCTCTGAATTCCGTCCATCTCCTCCCTCAAAGCCCGGACCTCCTGCTGGTACTGGAGGGCTAAAGCAGCCTTCTGGTCCTCGTGAGTCGCCCTCTGCTTTTCTACCATCTTATCAAATTCATTGATCTGTGGAGATTTAAAACAAAAAAAAAAAGAAAAAAAGGAATTACATTTATAGTTTTAGGAAACACATGCTTTTTGTGAGAGTTTGATGACAAGATCACACTAAAGATGAAGCTACAACTTAGATAAGCTTATGGTAACAAATCAATTAATAACTAGTTTCCCAATTAAATTCCCAATTTCTGACCTTTAAAAAAAAAAGAAAGAAAATCAAAATGCTACACTGTCTCTTATCTCAATTCACAGTTTTGATATCACATCCAAATTCTCTGCTCTTCCTGTTCTTTTTGGTCTCAAATTTTATTGTGAAAACACACACACACACAAACACACTTACATCGATCACAAGGGATCTCTTGGACTCACCTTGCTTTCCAGTTGGTGTCGCAAATCCTCCATTTCTTGAAGGTGCTGCTCCTTCAGGTGCTCCAACATCATCTCTGCCTCGAGACTCATGCTGAACGGCTGAACATCCTCTGAACCGATACCTGCAAAAAGCAAAGTTCAGTTTTTTCTTGCTTCTATGCACGCATCAGTACGTATGCATGCGTGTTGTTGTGTATGTACTGATGTATTTTCATAAACAGACCAGGTTTGTGCTCTGTAATGAGCTCTCCAGGGGCTGTATGTGTAATGTATGCATTCATTAGGGCCTACCTGGATCAGACTCCATTCCAGGGCTTTTACTCTCCAGCTCTTCAGAGAGAGGTTTGTGGCCGGAGTGATGAACTCGTCCGAGACTGTGGAAGTCCTGTAACTCTGACTGCAGCTCGTCAATACGGTCCTGCAGTTCCTACAAATGTAACAATAATGTAAAGCAGTTATTCAGATAAATACAGAATCTTTTAACCACATGAAGTCTGATTATTTTAAGTATCTCGCATGTTTTATAATTCAATTTCAGACAATTACCCTGCACTGAGCTTCGTAGCCGCTGCGTAGTTGTTTGATACGTTCCTCCTGCAGGAAGAGGTCTGCACTGCCAGGATCAAGGTCTCCAAACTAAAGAAAATAATAATAACGATAACAAACAATTTACTTACTTGTTTAATTCAGTATTTTTGCACAGAAACATAAAATAAAAAACAAATAATATAAACAAAAAGAGCGAAGCAGAGGAGGGTCGAGAACAGAAAGCAAACAGCAAAAAGGACAGGAAGCAGAAAAACAACACTAAAAACAAATGTATATTCCAATAACCTGAAAAATATTTAGAGCCAGTATTGAAATCACAAAACCATAAAATGTCTTCATACCCGTTCTTTCATAATGTTGTCCAAACTAGTCTGGAGTTTTGTAATTTGATTTTGTGCCTCTACTAGTTTTTCAGTGCTGTCCAGCAACTCCATTTCAAGACGTCTGTTTTCCTAAAAAAAGGAAGATACAAAGAAAATGTGTTATGTTAAAGCTAATCAGTGAGTACTTCATGTGCCAATAAGCACATAAAACTATTAAAAGCAAACAGATAAAACACAACAAACATTAGCACAAATCTCTCTGGTACCTTCACAGAGATGGAGAGGTGGTCTCTGAGAAAAGATTCGTCCTCTCTGATCTTCTCAACTTCTGCTTCCATCTCCTCGCGCTGCAGGCCGGCCTGCTGCTGGATCTGGTCCATCTCCTTCATCAGCTCTGATCGTACAGCTGCGAGCTTCTCTTTGCTTTCCTGTTCAAGCTTCCTGTGGACATTCAAGCACAGAAAAAACAAAGCTTAATTCTTGTATACTGAAAATACAATACTCAAGATAAAGAATACTAAAATAGTGAGCATACAATTGTTAGGTTTAATTTAGCAGACATGGATGATTTTAGCAAGTTGTTGTGAAATATGAACTAATATCATCAGCCACAGTCTTTATGAATGGAAAGGATAAAGGGTGACAGCTATAATCCTAATTTTAATCCTTCAAATCCACCTCAGGAGTGACGCAGAGATATGGACACAGCAACAGAGGGAACAAGCGGTGAGAGATGAATTACCTGAGATTAAGGTTATTCATGTGCTCAATCGCAGAGTGATGCTCGTCCACCTCAGTGGCGAGTTGAGTTTTTAGCTTCTCTGCTTTTTCCAGGTCAGATCGGATTTTCTCTTTCTCCCTGAGTTCTCTGTCTACTCGCTCTCTGAAACGACAAAAAAAAACCCCAAACATTTATCCATTATAGATAACAGTAACAGTAACAGATAACAAAAATCCTGAAGATTATATTAATCTTGTTTTATTTCAGACTAATTGACTAAAATGATTCCAAATATACTTGATCAAATATAAATAAGAGTATTAAGATCTGAATGAGCTCCATTGATTATAGCGATGACTCAAACTTACAGGAGGTATCTGATCTCAGCTTTGAAGCTCGCCAGTGCTGCTTGGTGAATCCCATTCTTAGTAATGAGCAACTCATTCTCAAGTGCCATGGTGAGATCACTAAGACTCAGTTTTCCATCGAGGCTGAAATTCAATGCCTGTAAAAAAACAGAATAATATATTTTGCATATTCTTGTGCACAATGTTTCTACTAAACTGTACAAAATGTAATTCTATATCTGTTTCCAAATCTACAAATGAATTACATTCACAATTTTTAATTATAATTAATTTTTGATTATAACAATTAGTACGAGAGGCTACAGTCATTATTATAAACATGTTGTGGTACCTGCAGGATCTCAGTGCTGTTCTCTATTCCCTCTTCGATCCAGGCATCCAGGATGTATTCGACTGGGGTGAAACCGGTACCGTCATCAAGAGTGGAGAAGAGTCGCATGCCGATGGTGCTGGTCAGGGCCGAAGGGGTTGCTATCCTGCGGCCTCCCTCGTCAAAGGGCTGTATGGAGAAAAAAAAGTGTCTTTTTACAAGAACAAAGTTAATCTCCAAAATTCAATTGAATGCATTTTGGGTGACTGATCCAGTATGTAGAAAACCTCTTTAATAGAGCTAAAACAGATAATGGATAAGTGATTCCTGTGACCTCACCTGGTTCATTAAACAAAGGGCGTACCTGAGTGGAGTGGAGTCGTTTCAGCTGTCTGTAGGGCGTGGAGGCGGACGGTGTAGGAGGTTTGTTGTGATTTACAAGCCTGGAAACAAACTCCTGAACATTCATCACTCCGTCACCGGTTAGACCCTGCAGGACGTCCATATTTATCTGGAAAATAAATGATGGGATTTCTTTAGAAGCAGCAACACTTGCTTGAGAGATATTTTCTTTACACAGTGATGTGTGTGATAAACTGACAGAAAATACCAGAAACTATTCTCATATCAATCAAATAACAAAATTTAACCAACAGATCTCACTGGATCTAGCTTAAAAAAAAATAGGAATGTTTTTCTTGTCTTACATTATTATTATCTACGACTATTAGCTGGACAAAACAAAATGTAAAATGCCAGTAACAAAGATGTTGCAATAACCTATAGAAATGGACACTTTTCACTGATTTTCTGCAGTTTTATACATAAAAACAATGGTTAGCATATTAGTTAATTGCAACCACATTTCTTTACATTTCAACTTTGTTACTGAATTAAGAGCAAGAAAAACAGGGCAGAAAATAAGTGCAAAGCTATTTTAATGTTAACAAATTATAACCGCATTAATTCAGAGTACCAATATCTGGGTTGCAAATATGTATTTTACATTGTTTGCCAGAAAGGGATTTTATAAAAACTGATTTCAAAACGTTTAATTTGATAAGATTTGAAAAGCTGCCCTGAAATAAAGCATCTCTGCAGTCTGTATCAGTCTCACCTCGAGGCCCAGGTGTTCACAGAGAGCGAGCAGTTCGGTGTGACCGGCACATCCGTCCAGCGATACCCCCAGCTCGTCGCAGGCCTCACGCAGTCTCTCCTCTAAACAGGTCGACAGAGGAGTTCTGGACCCTCGAGGCGTGCTCGGCTCATCCGGGTTCCAGAGATGCATCTGGCCTGCACATGAAAGGTACGAGGTTGGTATCATTTGCTGATAAACCCCTGTAAAGTACATTTTCTTAAAAAAAAAAAACAAAACTGTGACTCATACATACCTTCTGCCTCATATTCCTCGGTGCTTGTTTCTTGAGCGTTCCAGCGCTGTCAGAGACAAATGCACATTAAAACTGAGATTAAAATCACAAATAACTTATTATCTTTGAGCCAAAATTTAGAAACTTGTCTGTGAAAAAAATGGAAACATCTGAATGTCACATGAAGAAAATCAGCCAGGGGGGATAAGTTCAAGCACATTTTATTATTATTATTATAAGTTGGTGCAAAAAAGGGGGGGGAGGGACTGGAGCGTCTCACAAAAAGCACAAGAGCGTTTTTGTGATGGCACGAGCACCAGGGATGGTCAGTGGACAAATTGGGAATCGTGGTAAAATAGAGAAAAGACACACCTTTCTTTATTGTCTTTTAAAGTGCGCTAATAGCAAACTCATCATGCTAATGTGAAAGATTCCAAAAGTAAATTAAAATTGCTTAAATGAGAAAAGAATTAAAATAAGATTTATTGGTTTTTTTTAAAATAAAAGAGCGACATTTAGATGTTTTATATCCAAATCTACTTACTTTTGAAAGCACATTTAATTTGAAGCAAAGTTTTAAGAGAAGTTTTTTTTTGTGCTTGTTAAGAAATATGAAAGACGGAGGGGTTCATCTGGGTGTGACCCACTGAGCTCCGGCACAGCGTAGCCGCCTATTGTTTGGAAAGCCAACAGTGAGGGAATGAAGAGCAGATGGGATCCTGCAAGTGGCGTTTTGATACATGTGTATAGGCATCCAGGAGGGTGGGGGTAGATGGGCTCATTGTTCCTCTGTCACAGTCCTGCACCCTCCTCCTCCAAAAGCACCAGGCCTGCAGTCTCTGAGGCAGAGCCCCCCTGACCCATCCCCATCTGCTGGTCCCTCGGCCGGACATTGTGGCATTGTTGCAACCTAGATTAGTCAACACCGAGACACGCTTCAATTCAGCGTCTCGAATAGTGCTTGTCCTGGTGCTGGCGGGCATCATGGGCGGAGTCAGGAGCGCAAACAATACGCAGAATATTAACACATCCATCCGCGCACAAGCTGAGCAGGCCATCATTATACCGTTTTTGGTTGGGACTTGTCGTTTGTGGTGATTTATTCTGCTGCAACACATCCACGCTTCCACATTCAACCTATCAATAGTATGAAAAATGAACCTGTTGTCCAGAGGCCGCAGCAGCCCTTTATTTTCAAAAACTAAAAGATAGTGCAGTTACTTTCATTCTCTGTTCATATTTTAAAGAATCAATTATTTGTTTAATCTGCAACATGTCATAAAATAGTGATCATAGGTACTTAAATCTTAAATTAAGGGTTAACGCAGGTTAATGATGCTTAAAATTTTGAAAAAAATAAGCCAATTCTCATGTTTGAGACAACAAAGTAGTGAATTGTTGGCACTTTTCAAATACTTTCTGATAGTTGACTAAACCACCAGTTGTCATCACAGCTCTACTGCTTCACAGCCAAAAATAACAGGACATCTGGGTGGCGTTGCTGTAAATCTCCAACCCTGAGTTCCTTTGCATGCTGCGGATGCACAAAGTGAGAGCTTAGACCTCTGTACAGGTGTCAAACAACTCTCATGTCAGCACTGAGAGCGTGATAATCCGAGAAAGGGATCGAGCAGAACCGTGCAGAGTGTTCAGATGTGCGTGGCCATGACTGAACTGATGCTTTACAACTCAGTGACACAGGAGCATGTCGCCTTTAAGCCACTACTGTTCTGCCAAGAGAAAGGGAGGCACCTACTGTCAATCTTAAATAAACAAAAGGGACTTGACAGGAAATACTGACAACCATAAACAGCGCCTGTCTCTCTTTTTATGTGCTGAAGACTCTGATCTGTTCGGACACGATGAAGTAAACTCCTGAATCGCTGTGCTGTTGCCTTGACCACCACATCCCCGCTGAAACACACGCTTGGGGCAAAGTTCACAGAGAACCGCGCTGTGAAACTGTCAACATTGTGTGAAGCTACGCAAACATCGCGGTCGCATCTTGATCACCGGAGGCTTATTAAACAGTAATTATGATCTTGGTGTTATTTACAGACAGTGCTGCGTTGTTATGCAAGGAAAAGAGCCTTGTGAATCCTGTGTTTGAGTGTCTATATTACATTTCAGGATCTGCCCTGCATGCCACTAAGCTGATTAGCTAAGAATAACGCCTCGCTGCCAGTCTGTGGCTGCGGGGGAAAAAAAAGAAGAGTCCACGCAAGGACAGGAGGCGATAAGGACGGCACTTGAGCGTCTGGGGGTTCAGGGCGGCGTTGGAAAAAACTCCAAGGGAACATCAGTCTTAGCCTTTTACCTCACGCTTTCTGGGAACAGCTGAGTCAAAGTTGTCCTCCAGATCCTCCTCCTGCCCCTCCTCCTCCTCCTCGGGATTTGCATTTCTAACTTCAGACAGGTCTGAAATAGGCTCTATGAACTCCGGCGTAGAGCGGCGCCCATAGCGTTTACTGCCTTTCACAAACTTTGGTTGGATTTCAGGAGACTCTGAGAAAACACAAGGACAAGAAAGTGTTAAAAAAGCAGAGTCATACTTACTTGTACAGCACAAAAAAAAAAATTGTGTGTCAGGTCAAAAGATTTGCACAACAGAGGACAGTATTATATACGGAGGGAATGACTAATATTTACCACGACCTTCTGCAGTTACTTCTCCAAAAGTAACAACTTCTCTAAAAATGGTAACCAAAGACTCTTGTTTGACTGAAACAAACATGAAACTAAAATGTCGACTGTGTTTCAGGTGCAGACGGCAGAAACAAATTACTGCAGGACTAACAGATTTTATGCTTCAATGACAGTAAGACGAAATATTGACCGTGAATTGCTGACTGACAGACTTCGCTGATAAAGTAATGCTTAGTCTGTTAACACACATATTAGCACACGGGGTGTATGGGCAGTCTTGTGTCACTACTTGTGAGAGATAAATAAAATTCATCTCTCACAACATTTAAAAATAAATTAAATCACTGAGCTAAAAAGATAAAAAAACCCACTTAGCAAAATGAATGAAGACATGTTAAACAAGTTGAGAGTTTCTAAGAAATAGCTCATTATAAAAACAACCCTATGTGTTAACTATAGCTTTGCAATAACAAGCTGTGCCAGCGGTCCGACTATGACGGTGCAAATACTTCAACTGTCAGCTAATTGGCTTTGGGCCTTCGCTTTTGGCTCAGTGCCTCTGTATGTAGATTTCCAGCTGAATCAGCATGGGGGCTGTTCCACTTCACACGTCACCTTCACCTCTTGAATGGAAAACGCCTCCTTTAAGCTCATCGTTAAACTGATGCTGACTTAAGCTACAGATTGATACGGATGGCTTCACGTTTGTGCTTGTTTTCAGACATCCGTGTGTGAGATTTCTTTAAAAATGTGCAACTCCAAAAGCTTGACTTTACCTGGTTTTGACATGGTCTCCTGTTCTGCTTGTGGTGCCTCAATAGTCGATGACAAAACCAGAATGAGTGCATTCTTGAATTGGTCAAAGTCAACCTGAAACACGAATGTTAAAAGAAACGTTATAAACTGAGGTATAATTTTAGATAAACGGGGAAAAACACAATGCAAAAAATGCTGAGTATGTGATGCAAAAATGATGCAAAAGTTCATGAAATGGTATAAACTTGATGTAATTCCCAGTGTGCCGGGTGGAGGCTGGGTGTCTGGGTGGAGGAGGTCACACTTCAAGAATCAACAGCTGCTAACCCTGAATATGGTGATTTTCTTTGTGCGCTGAGGCTGGCGGCTGCCGGCTTTTCGTGGGGGGTTTTCTCTATTTGACTTTATTGTTGGATGCCGCGGGGTATGCAATCAGTTCACTGGCCCTCTGCTAACATTTACACCCACCCACACACACACTCGAGACAATAGCCATCCGTCTGTCCACACGCTTATATACAAATACAACCTGATGCCCAAGTGTGGAGCAATTTGGAGTATATCTCTCTGATATATTTTTGTACTTCAGGCTGAAAGGACAAAATAACAAAGTGGGGATCCTGTGAATGTACATTTGATACAAACTGAGGTCTAATCACACAAATTAGGCCAGTGTCCTTTCTATTTCATACATGTCCACATGGAGCACCCTCAAACAAATGCATCTGTGAATGGTGATTAGCTGGCTTGGTTGTCCTGACGACAGACACCTGGGATCAGGGCTGATGGGGGCACATTTTCTCCTCAACAAGACAGCTAACAAAGCACCAAAAACCCTGCAGACACAAAGACCTGAAAGCTGGAGTGGCTCAACACGGGCGTCTGCCGAAATTCAAAGGGTGCACAGGGCCACAACTCACATGTACATCAAATATGGATATATAATCCAATTCTGCAAACATATTTTTTCTAAGCAAATAACTTAACGGCTCACCCTGGCAGTGAGGTGGTCCTGGTTCTGCAGCAGCGTATGAAGGAGAGCTGGCGTGGCATCGTCAAGGTGGAGGGACTGGCAGAGGTCAGACAGTTCCTCCGGGCACAATGAGCCGGAGCCGCTGGTGTCAAAACTGTTAAAAACTTCTTTTAAGCGCTCCTCGTAGTGGTCCTGCTCTTGGGTGTCATCCATCCCACAGGACAGCACCCTGCCCTGAAAGAAAAGGAGGGGAAAAAATCCTTGTTTTATCACACTTTCCATGACGTTTAAGCTGAAGCGACACACAGGAGCAATGCCACATCACTGTTACAAAGCAAAAAGCTGAAAATCAAAACAAAAGTAAGCACACAAAATCTCAAAAATCATCTTATAATATATCAAAAGCCTGTTTAAGATACTCACAAACAGGGTGGGAACATCTATGTCACCAGCATGCGTTTCTAACAGGACCTTCATCTGAGAGTGCAGCTGAGCTACTGAGCCACCAACACACTGCTCCGGCGTCATTTGTGGCGACGGATTTGGCTAATCCAATTAGAATGATTAGACAATCAGGTAAATTCATAGACGTGGCCAAGTCTGACACTGGCCATGACTCCCTTTTAATGCCTTTAGCCGGCATGTTTCATGAGCCATGTAATTCAACCTGAGGCGCAAGTGAAAGGGGACTTTCACTTTGTATGAACAGTTTGATGCAGTTTAAGCATGTGTTGTTATGAATAGTGCCAATAAATATAAGGATAATATGAGGGTATTTTATTTTATAAAGGCTCAAATGAAATCATGATGGAAATAAAAAAGCAGCATGTCTTTCAAACTGGTGATTAAGACCAAGGACAAAAGTGGCAATGAACAGAGTGGAACAAGCAACCAGTAACTAATTGAGGTTAAACCAAAGCCTTGAGCCAACATATACTGGCATCTGTTACAGAGACACGGACAGAGTTGTTGCCCTTTCTATTCAGTTGCATCATCGCTGTAATTGAAAAACAATGAAAACCATTTGACAGTGAACAAGGCCCCCTTTTCCCCCTCAAACACAGGAGCCTGGAGTCCAGGTCAGCACAACATGCTCAGTGAGCGACAGAAACAGAAACTAAACCTGGGTAATTATTTAAGAAGACAATCTTTTATTTTAAGGGAGAGATGAAAGCGAAAGATGGAGTGTGACTAACTTAAGCAATGACATAACTCATAGACGCAACACCTCGGGTCAGCCACCTGAAGCTTAAGGAAGGTAAATGTTAGTGAGCATGACTGGAAATAGAAATGGAGAGCCGAGCAAGGAGCAAAGCATTTATCTATTTCTATTTTTACTAAAACACTTGACAGTAGAAATACATTTCTGCGCAGCACTACTGGCACCACTTGCATGTTATACAGTAGCTCTATTGTTCATCTCTTTTATTTTAACTAGTAGTACTGTTTCTGCCCACCTTCAATGCAGCAGCCTAAATATTTTATGATATCACTTCACTTTGTTCAGACATATAAGCATTAACAATATGCAAAACTTTGGGAATGAAGTTGAAAATTAAGAGCACGCTGCTACATCTGATGAGCTGAAAGGTCCCAGTTTGGGCCTAAACGTCTTTACAAAGAGGACCCTCCTGACCTCTGCTTTTCCAGCTGCTCTCAGCGAGCCCATCAAGCCCTCAACCAGGTGTCCCCCACACCCCACAATCGGGGTACCCCATTCACCGCAGACAATGGAGACAAAACCCAAATCAGTATTCTGCATCTGCACATTGGAGCGGCTTATGAAATGCAAGAAAACCATGTCTACAGGGTAAAAAAACCTGAGATTAAAATAAATGCAGAGAAATTGCAGGATGATAATCATAATGTTTCCTCTTTACTGAGGAAGTTTCACTCCACAGCGCTTTGCTTGTGTTGTCGCACTGATCCGGTTTGCATCTTCCCAGCAGCCTCTGAGCCAATTATCCCGGTAGCCCTCCTGCTTGGACTCGGCAGCTCGCGGCGGCCGTGGTCTGACATCTGCTGCGGCCAAAGAATCACTCAAGTCCAGGTCACAACAAGGAGGTTAATCCCTCACACCATCCCAGCAATCACTGGTATTTGTGTGACTGGTGATTAGCACTAACAGATGTCAATCTGAAAAGTAAAAACTTCCAAACTTTTTACCATCAGTCTTGTGAACCACTGATGTGTACGCTGCTGCGTTTTTATAAGCAAACTGTCAGTGTACAGAACTGGGAATAGTTTTAACATTAGCCTTCACTGTCTTTAACAGAATCACATCAATCAGAAATACCACTTATTAGATACACTACACTTCCCTTATTTGATTTTGCTTTGCTGATCGTTTACTTCACTTTATATACTTTACTAGAGAAACATAAAAAAACAGTTTGTATTTAGGAAACTCAATGCACTTTGAAGTTTAGCTGATGAGATCTAGATCAATTATTTAAGATTAGCATGTTCTTATCGTTAAATAATAGTTCACCTGACACTTGTGCTCACTTTTGACACTTTGCATCGTCCAGTTTGATGAAATTCAAGGAAACATTTGAATGTTTAGCAGGGACGTTGAGACAAAAATCAAAACTGGACTGTACAAAAATCAATAAGTTGAGATAAACTGTTCCATAAATCTACTGCAGTGTTTTCTTTTGGATGAGTAAACCTGTGCATTTCGCACTACAGGATGTTTAAAGTAAACCATTTAACAACCACATATAATTTCTTAAAAACTTTTTCATGGTAAGTTGTGAAACTAGAAAACCTAATAAACGATACAGTAGTAAGTTTAAAATGAACAATTTAAGGCCACCCATCATTGTATGCAAACTTTAGAAACTTTGACACAAAACCACAAAGGATTTTTTCATCCGCTGTGAAAATGTAATGTTTTATCTCAAACCACAAACTTTTACACACTTTAAAATCAGCTGAGAACAAAGTAAACGGAATAAATAAGGTGATATGGTGTGTTTATGTTTAAAAAAATATCTCCAAGGGAACATACTTTACAAAATATCAGCAAGGTAACCACAAACTGTTTAGGACGTTGAAATCCGGTTGTGAGAGAAGTGAAAACACCATGTTAAAATGAGAATTATCTCACAATCACAGACACTTTTCAGGCGAATTAATCTCATTGGAACATCCCTGATTGGACACAGCCTGAAAGCTGCATTTTTCCACTAACGACCTCACTGAAGAAACCTTAAAGTCAGTTTATGTGGCAGAAAAAAACAGGAAACCACCTGTGAAGTAGTTTAGTTGACTAGTAGAAGTAGTTTTTTTAAGAAGAGGGTGTCCACAGGGAAGTGATGTGCTACATTGAAGCTAACCGGGCTAATGTAACAACGCTGGAGGAAACATTATAACATTAAAAAGTTCAAAAGGAGGAAGAGACACTCTGTTAGTCACATTAAAAAAAAAAACTCACCAAACTCGGCTCCTTTTTTCAGCTGAAATGTGCAGACGGTCCCCCTGAACGCTCAAACTAAAACTAAATGAAACTTTTCTGCAGCATGTCTCTGCTGATAGTAACGTCGCCGTTTCGCGGGGTGAAGTAAAAAACCGAGCTGCCGGCCTCGCGGTGTTTTCGGGTCTGTCCGGGGCTGCTGTCCGCTTTGTGTCCCGGGAATGTCTCACCCTCCTCCGGCTTCGTAGCGGATTTTGAAAAGCGGCTGATGGAGGAAGGGGCGGTGACAGAGAGCCCGAGAAAGGAGCCTGAGTGGCCGCAGTCTGCCCCCCCCTGTGGACCAAAGCTGCACTGTCCTCACGAAAACTGTCTTTCATTTACCCGGACAGAGATGGAGGCCCACTTCCGCCAGTGTGACGAAAACAAATAAGAGATCCTGCAAGTCACTTTGATGAGAAACTGTATGAGTGGTGAGTTAGCAGTCTGCCAAGCTATCTCATTACTTTGAGATACTAACTTATTAAGCCATCAGGTTTTATATTTTACTCCATTATTTTGAAATTTAATGTCATTATGTTGAAATACTGTCCAATTAAGATTGATAACAAGCCATTATTTTGAAATATAAGGGCCTTATCTTTATATATATCATAATGTCCATTATTTTGAGATTATTTCAATTTAATATGAGATATTAAGTCAGTATTGTGAGATGTAATGACATTTTAAAAGATACTATCTTAGTATTTAGAGATAATAAGTCACTAATTTGAGATATACACCATCCTTTTTTCATGTTATTGGCAGAAATTGGCTTAACCCATGTGGAAGAAGTACTCAGATCTTATAATTAAGTAAAAGTACTAATATTAGTGGTAGAAAGTAAGTAAGTACACTTACTAAAGTATTGTATTTAAGTATCAGAATCAAAGGTAGAAGTACTCATCGTGCAGTAAAATGGCCCTTTATTTAGTTTATCAGAAACATTTGGAAAATCCCCAAATTTGGATATATATGATTTTTATAAGAGTAATTAAAGTTATCAGACAAATGTAGTTGAGTAAAAGTACAATATTTACCACAGATATAGTGTGATAGAAGTATAAAATGGAATAAAAGTATCTTAAATTTGTACTTAAGTGCAGTACTTGAGTAAATGTACTTAGTTACATTTCACTGCTGCCCCTATGCTTTTGCTCCAACTTGCACAGGGAAGGAAAATACCTGGTCTCACATGGCTGAGCACTTTGTGTACACTGTACACGACAAAAAACACTGTGGGCTGTTTACTCAAAACATTTTACTCTGTACTAAGTTTGATCATTTTAGGACAGGACAGCTGCCACAACTTTGATAAAGTCTCTCCTCTTTCCTTTTTACGTTGGTGATGTTTGAAGAAACTGCAGCAAAAGTGCCTTCCTTGATGCCTCTACAGCAGATTAAAGATGAATGAATTGCCTTCCAGTGGGGTGAAGGCTGGAAAATGAATTGTCCTCCACCTGCCTCTAAAGGGTTAAATAGTCAATATGATTAGTTAATATTTCCCTGTATGTTTTATTATAGAGGTCTTTAGGCATAGGACTTTAAACTTGAATCACACAATAAAACATTTTTTATCAGCACCAGTTAGACCCTGCACCCTTTTATTAGTGCTTTTTTGGGTGATTTTATATCCTTTGTTGGTGCTTGTTTTAAAGAAGACACTTTTGTGTCCTTGGACAAGTTTTAAACTTTTTCTTTGACACAATTTCTTCTTCACCACATGTGTGAAGAGGATCTGATTAGTCTCAGTTGAACGTTGACCTCTTTTTTTTTCTGTATTTCACAATACTGGTGTTGTCAGAGCTCTGCCGGATTTCCCTTCAGTTCACTTCTGACACAAGGAAAAAGGAAGCACACTGCTTTGGACAGTGGGGCAGATTTAATCATTTTCTCACTACCAAAAGGAAATAACTTCACTTGGAGGAATGAGGAGAGCTGTGTTATCAGTGATCACGGTCTACGCCTCAGTGCCCGTCGTTCTCTACCTGTTCCCCTGGATACTGGGCCATATCGTGTTTTCTCACTTATGTAAGTAACATGATCCCCTATAAATAAATATTTGTGTATTTTAAATGTCTTGCCAACGGAGTCCTCAGGTTGCTAAACGGGTCATACAAGGTGTTGCGGTTACTTCATGAAACTGATGAACTTTTGATGTGTATGCTGAAACACACAATGTATTAAACTCAAGTAGCTTGTTGACCAAGTTTGTAGTTGCTGAAAGAATTATATTATCATACATTATAACACACTATTCACATCATGAATATGATATTAATTTTGGTAACTATACATGGCCCATACTCTGCAAAGACTCACAGTTTGATTTGATATATTACATTAGTGGCACAAACATTTTCATATTTCAAGTACAGCAAAAAAAAGTTGGTGTCCTGAGATTGTTATTCAGTTATTGTTTGTATTCAGAGAACAGTACAGTGTCTCTGACCCATTTCTGCTCCCACCTCTCAGCGGCATTGGAAAAACTGTGTCACTGTAACAGAAAACAACACACATAATAACACTGTGTCGTCCCAAAGGTTGCGCATCAGGGATTATAAGATTCATTGTGCTTCAGTGCAGGGTCCCACTAAAGCTGTAATAACTCATTTTTGGTAGTTATAGATTACAATCATTTAAGTTTGTTTAATCTAAAACAACCACATAATCCATCTATCATGATATGAATAAAAGCCATCATGATGATAAAAAATTACTGCATTGCATTATAATTCGATATGAAATGATTCAGTATAATAAGATACATCATGATGCAATATGATAATACACAATGCAGCTCGGTACAATACGATACAATTCAATTAAAAAAAACAATACAATCTGAGACAATACAAAACAGCATGATTTATTCTAACATGATATGAAATATGACACAATGCAAAATGACAATAATGAACTCTTATATGATCCAAAGTGAAAGAGATTATGCAACATGATTAGATAAGTTTCAATATAATTTGACGTGTAATGTGGTAGGAAAAAATAAAACACAATCTGATATTATGATGGGATATGATGAAATATATATATGTAAATCACACTGACCTTGAGTGCTCTTGTGTGCTGCAGTGAGGTTTCCATTCTTCGTGGACCTCAGCAGGCCTGAAGAGGTGCTGAACCACACATGCAACTTCTACCTCAACACAGAGGAGGATGTCTCAGTGGGAGTCTGGTAGGTCATCCGCGCCTTCCTGCTTTGTCCATTTAAGTGCAGCAGCGCTTGAAAATATCTCGAGCACATGCATATTCGGCACAGATGGCTCCTGAGTGGGTAGGACTGCAGTCTGCTCATTTATCTGCACGAGGCCTCTCAAAAACCGACTGTATGTCTTATTTGTTTGTGCGACTCCTCTGTAGCTCTTTACCTTTTTGTCTCACAGGCATACGCTCCCTGCCAGCCAATGGGAGGAGGCCTCGGGGAAAAGCCCTGAGTGGTACCAGGAGACTCTGGGAGACGGCCGTCCTGTTATTATCTATCTCCATGGCAACATAGGGACCAGGTGGGATGAGGGCAGCAGGATAGAGGCCCTTGAATAGATCCTAATGGAGTCTAGTGGGTATCACAGGCCCCTGGGTTTATCCACAGGCACAAAGCACACAAGGGTTTGCAGGTCAGAGTAAATGAGTCTGAAAGCCACTTTGTTTGTTTGTGTTCCTTCATGTTCTTGTGTCATTTCTGCAGGGCCATAAATCACAGGGTGGAGCTGATGAAGGTACGGCCCCTCTTTCCACAGTACTTTCACTTTTGACTCTCAACTTTTGATAAAGTTCAGATTTTTGTGTGTTGCAGATTTTAAGTGCTGCAGACTATCATGTCTTATCTTTAGACTACAGAGGTAAGAAACGTATTGTTGCTCTTTTCCTGCTGAATACAACTCTACTTTTTTTTTTTTTTTATCTTAATCCAACTGTTGTTTTTTGAATGTTTGACATGTTTCAGAAATCTGTCACAGAAAATGACACATTACTTCTATTTTGGAGCTCAGAGACCTCACCTGTAAAACACTCAAACTATTTCTATACTTTCTGTAGCTGTGAGACCCCTCTCATATCCCAAAATTAGGAGATTTATGCTTTTAGAGCTTTAGAACAGTAGTGAACTAAAAATCCTCTGGCACTGTAAATGTTCTGTCCTCTCAGTCAGTGTACAAAACCATCTCTGGATACAATAATGATTCTGAGTGTTCATGTCCTCTCGTGAGGTTTTGGGGACTCCACTGGGGAGCCGAGTGAAGCCGGACTGACCAGCGACGCCCTCTATCTGTACCACTGGGTAAAGAAGCGAAGCTGGGGGAGTCTCGTGTGTCTGTGGGGACACTCGCTTGGCTCTGGGTCAGTTTGTCTCCGGACTTTGATCAGCACCACCCGCTGTCCCTGACACTAGTAGACAGAGCTAAAAAACACTGAGTAGAAAATATGTCAAAGTAGGTTTTTTGTTTTTATCTTGTAGGGTGGCGACCAACACGGCTGTGAAAATACAAGAGGAAGGTGGGCTGAAGTTTTGAGAGGCTCTGCATGACCCTGTGATTTGAATGACTTTGATTAGTGGCACCAACAATCCTTGAAATTTAAATGTATTGCCCAGTCATGCATAGCTTTTGTTTCCATTCACAGCATCTGTTTTTTAATCATCTTGTGTATGTTTTTAATATCAGGGTCTGTTGTTGATGCTCTGATCCTTCAAGCTCCGTACACAAAAATTGGAGAAGTCGTAGCTGACCATCGTCTTGCTAAGGTGAGGCCCATCCTAACCGTCTCTCAGCAGCCCCTCAGGGTGTTTACCAATCCATGAAAACACAGCTGTCTAAATTTGATCTTGAACTGAATGGACACCATGTGCACATAAAAAGACATGAACAGCTTTTTGGTTTTACTGCTGCAGCAAATATTTGTACAAAACAACAGAGCAACTATAGGGACTAATCCTTCAAATGCTAATATTTGTGTTGAGATGTATATCTAGTGAGCATTGTATATCATCATAAAAATAAAAAAATCCTTAATCTTGAATATGTATTTAACATGTTTAAGGTAATTTTACATAACCAACACAGTCTACATGAATAATCTTCAATAATTATTTTTGATGTGAAATTAATAATTTTCTACATATTTTCCTACATTCGTACTGGGATATGCTCACAAATGATTGATGGCTCTGTATGTATTCTGCAAGTATTTGTATGCTATTGCATTACACAGGAAATTGCCAAATATTTCTACACAGTATTTATCTTGTTTTCTTCCAGATGTACACGTTCCTCCCAGGATTCAGGAGCTTGCTTTGGAACATCTTAGAAATGAACAACATTGTATTTGCTAATGATGAAAAGTAAGTGCAGTAAAAATGTTTATACTTCTTTTCAGTTTTACAGGGTTTCCCCACCTTTGCCATATTTTAGTAACTCAGACTCCTTTGCAGAGGGCAAAAGAGTAATATGATACATGGTGCTAAATGATGATGAAATCTATGTCTGACTGTGAATTTATATTTCACCTCAACGTCTACAGTTTAAAGACCTTGAAGTGTCCGCTGCTTCTTCTGCATTCAGAGGATGACAATATTGTGCCCTATCACATGGGTCTGAAGGTACAGCTGCTTTGACTGTTCATTTCATTTTTGGCTGGTGCTGAGTTCTTTCTGAATTACTTTGCATTTTTTTGTCTCCAGCTGTACCAGATATCCCTTGAGGCAAAGAAAAAATACAACACAGATGTTCAGGTGGAAATGATCTCTTACAGTGCAAATCTTGGAATCCTCCACAGCAACATCCACTTAGATCCAAATCTGTCAGATGTGGTTAGGTAAGTTTTATCAAAACGTTTATGGTACACGTTACCTAATCTGCCAATAATTGATCATTTTTATATGATAAATTACACTGATTTTAGCAGGTGATGCTAACAATGAATGTGTCTTCCATTAAGTGTACTGCATCTTTTTAAATCCTTTTTATGAACTAAAATCTCTCAGGAAATTCAAATAAATGTGATAATCCATCTGTTCTGTTTACAGGAAATTTCTACAAAATGTAAAAAAGTAGATCCTTCCTCCTCCAGAGAAGATGGTTTTTCATCTAGTGGTGCTTTTCATGTATCGTGCAAAACAAATTCAAACATACTGATTCAGTTTGCCACAAAATAAATGTGTTATAAAACAACACAAAACACTTTTGATTCACTGCAGAATTGTTTTTTATTTCAAAACTGAGACAAAAAACTCTAGAAATAAAGAATGAAGTAGGTTTGTATCTTTCCTTGGCCAAATTATACATACAGATGCAAATAAAGCAGAAACATGCCACCAATCCTGCACAGAATGTCAAATATGAAGTATTTGACCTCCGTACTGACTCTCGGTTTTCTGTATTTGTTGGTGCTGAAGGACTGTAACAGACTATTTTCAATGCAAGTACTGTGAACTGGGTGCTCTGACATTAAAAAGTAAAAAGAAAACATGTGCAAGGTGTGGTTTCTGAAACACCCAAGATTCATGTGATAACTTGAAGCTTAAAAGCTCAACAGGAAGGAAACAGCAAACGATCTGTAAACATAAAGGCAGCCCTTTTGTCTGCGAGGCGGCCTCACATTTTCTTCAGCGCTCGGGCCTTTTCTTCAATGGCCTCCCTCGGCTCGCTCGGAGGCGGGATCTTCAGGTCGGTGGGCTCGACGCCCCACACCTTTGTGGCGTACTCTGTGATGGTTCTGTCGCTGGAGAACTTTCCTGTGGCAGCGATGTTCTTGATCACCATCTTTGTCCACTCGTTTTGGTTCTTAAGAGAGAAAAACAAATTATTTTTATCAACAACTTTCATGAGTATTGTTGCATATTTGCTTCTGTGTGTTTGATGCCTCCATTCCTACTTGACCATTTTATACTTATTGCTAGCTCATTTTGTCTCATCATTTCTTACTGTCCCTCAATTTACTGAAGATGGAAATGGACAAATAACTAAAAACATAGACAAAAAGCTGAACAAAAAAGTAAAAATGAACATGTAACTACAATGCAAAGTCCACCTTGTTGCCACCAGAGAAGACAAACAAAATGTTTGTTAATGTGACTTTTATAAGTTTATGAAATGAATAAAATCTAATATATAACTAAAATGTTAAATAACAATTTAAAAAAATCTTCCTGTATAAAGTAAGTATTTGTTTTTTTCTCCTGATGATGAATTCTTACTGTCATGAATTGTGATCTATGAAAAAAGTAGTAAGACTCTCTCTGCTGCCAAAGTACTAAGAAGAGAAGTTACTCATTCCTGATGAAGTCTATCTGATTGAAATGTTGCTCTTGTTTTGCTAAGCTGCAGTCATTGGAAAAGAGTATAAAAGCATCAACGCTGTCAGAAATCCTGCATTAAAGAGACTTTTTGAATGAAAGCAGTTATAACGATCATTATGCGTGTCCTTGTCCCTTTGTTTGTCAGGAGCTCTGTTTTAAACCCAGACAGACACACGGAAAGGCTCAAAAATAACCTAAAGAAATGTTGCTTTTTGTTATGAGTCTCCTCATTGTGAACTCAGCTTGTATGTATGTCCATGTTGGGATCCTGTCAGTTTTCACAGTGATCTGATTGGTTGGGTTTTGACCTTATCCTCCGAGGTTAAATCAGGTTATTATAGTGATCCATCCAGCTTTGTGAGACCACAGAACAAAAAGCTAAGCCTAGCTGGCTAACGCGTTGATCCCACTTTGTGTTAGAGACTCTGGGTGCATCTGAGGGAAACGTTACCTGATAGAGCTTGCTGACTTTCTCTTGGCATTTCATGTAGTCTTCAAAGTCCGCAAACACTTTGAAACTGTAGAGACACAAGGGAGGATAAATAAATCAAGTCTGACAGCTTGAACTCAATGAAAGAGCCAAAAAAGTCCACAGGAGAAATAACTAAGAAAAAACATATTCCTGACAGTATCAGAAGCTCAATGACCTTTACAGGTGGAGTCAATCGACCTCAGGTAACCTGAACTGGACTGAGTGAAAAGTGAAGAGTGTATCTGTGTGCTGCTCACCGGTCATGATGGAGGAGCATGTTAGTGAGGTCTTTGAAAAGCTCTGGATTTCTGGGGCTGAAAAATCCACTCGTGATCTGGTCCATCACTTGTTTCAGCTCTGGGATCTTCTTGTAGTACGACATAGCATCATATCTAAAAAAATCAAACAAATGCTGATGTAGTTTTACCACCATAACAACAGCTATAAAGAATCAATAATAGATGTAGACAATCTGTACCCCTTTTTGTCCATTTCAGCCACGTCCTCCACCCTCATGCCAAAGATGAACAGGTTCTCCTCCCCGGCCTCCTCAGCCATCTCCACGTTGGCTCCGTCCATGGTCCCGATGGTCAGAGCTCCGTTCAGCATGAACTTCATGTTGCCTGTTCCTGAAGCTTCGGTGCCAGCAGTGGAGATCTGCTCTGAGAGATCCGTGGCAGGAATCACTGAGGAAGAGCAGAGTCCAGATTTTCATTTCTGCTGAACACTTTTCATCTAAGGAGTTTATTCTCCCCAAAATTGATAATATTTCAAAATAAAACCCATTCAAATGAGATATTGCAGATGGACTTGAGTGGTTTTGTGTTATGGAGTCTCATTTTTAAGTTTTCTGAACAATACCTTTCTCTGCTAGAGAGACCCTGTAGTTCTCCAGGAAGATGACCTTCAGCTTGTCTCCCACCACAGGGTCGTTGTTCACCACATCAGCCACTGCGGTGATCAGCTTGATGATCATCTTCGCCATGTGGTACCCAGGAGCAGCCTGCAGAGGGCGACAGTGGATGACTTACTGTGAAACAGCAATATCTCACCACTCTTGGCCTTCTTATTTGGACTTCATCTGTGTTGTGTGTCATGTCTGCTGTGGCTGAGCTGATACCTTTCCCCCGATGATCATTGTTCGTGGTACAAAAGGCGCAGTGGGGTTCTGTCTGATTTCTTGTGAAACGGAAAAGGACACAAAATCAATTAAAAAAACAGTTTGAACAAAAACAATAGAAATGAGCATCATTTTGTACAGACATACAGATCGCAGTTGTAATAACTCTGGTGATACCTTAACATTTCATTGAGCAATATCATCAGTTTAAAACCTTTATTTCGCCAATTTTTAACTATTTGTCTTGCTTGCATTTTAATGT
>JBAJHX010000115.1:5758124-5771907 GCA_037176925.1 Amniataba percoides
ATTGAGCCTTTCAACAAACACTTTCTGTGCAGAGTGCATAAGAGAGGAAATGATTCAATCCTGTGGTCATTTATGATAACACTCGTGATGTTTGGCAACTATCGTTTTGATAGTCTGCTACCTACAGTTTGCTGTGTGTCATTGTCAGTTATTGTCACAGTGGAAATGTCTGTCACTTTTTTAAGAGCTTGGTCTTAGTTGTCTGTAGTGTATTACTTCTCTTTATTGTCTTTCCATTATCTAGTTTGCATTTTTATGTTTTCTCACACTTGAGTCTTGATGATGTTGGAGTGTATCTCAGCCACTCCGTTGACAGCGTGAGATCCCACGATGCACAGGTGGGCCATGTTCACCCTCTTGCATCCGTCCTCTTCAATCAGAGACATTTTCCTTAGTTTGTCCATGTCTTTTGGAAAGAGAGCTGCAATCCTCTGCAGCAGCAAAGCAGACACAGACATGCCTTTATGATATCAGATATATGTGATGCAGATCTGCTCAGATGACATTAATTTCTACCACTTTTTGCAGTGTACAAGCGTCAGTACGTACATCGAGGTGGACCTGGTTGATCTGGTAGATGATCTGCAGGTGTCTGGGCAGCAGGGTCTCCAGCAGCTCCACAGGCCAGCGTTCCAGAGCCTCAGGGAGGACTGTGTGGTTGGTGTAGGCAAAAGTGCGCTTAGTCAGGTCCCAGGCCTGCAGAGGAGGGATGTTTGTTATTCTCTAATTGAATATCACACCTGCTCTTTGCAGTTAATGACTTGTGGCACAATGCAATCTTCTTTAAGTCTCCACATTTTGCATCAACAAAGTACCTCTGCCAGCCTGGATTTTATTTCTTCACCTGGCTGACAGCTTTCCCATTGAAAGTTAGCATTATGCAACACAGAGGTATCAATTTCATTTGGCAAGCCCTGTGCTTTTCTGTTCCTTTGTTTGCCTGATTTGTTCATAATTTCCTAGTTTAAGTCTGATGCACTCTCAATATGCAAAATATTTGAATTCAAATGTATAAAATCTGACTCACTGTGTCCCAGTCGAGTTTCTCAATGTCCACAAAGATCCTCATCAGCTCAGGGATGGCCATGGCCGGATGGGTGTCATTCAGCTGGATGGCAACCTGGAAAAAATGACAGTCTGAAGTGATGCCTTCTGATTGATTTGAACTCTTATAACTGAATCACAGGAGAGTCTGTTGTATTAGATTTGGGTTCTGCTTTACTTCTACATATGTTCAGTTTTATTGGATGAAGGAATAGAGGAAGCAGCTGCAAAACACAGAGCTGCAGGTGTTTAATATCTGACCAAACTTTAAATTACACACACAAATTGCTTTTGTACAAAATCACAAGATTACATCTGCAGACTTTCTCACTCAGCAGGGATTCCTTACTCGGCGTTATCAAATATAATGTCTGCTGATTCTTGAACAAATTGTCTTTTAAGGCCAATTATGCATTCGATAAGGCAGTGCAAATATCACACTGCACTTCTAAGTAATGTGTTAACTCTTAGGGAGATGTTGTAGTTGGTCTATGCTACAAATTTGTATAAAAGGAGAAGAAAGCTGTCAAGATCTTGTTGCAACTGCAACCCAGACACTTCTGGCCAATGACTGAGGTTAAGCAGAGAAGTGTCGAAATATTTCACCATTTGCTTTTCTCCTTTGCCTTTTGCATTCATCAATAAATGACTGATTGTGAAGCTTACCTTGTCTGGGAAGCTTTCGAAGGAGGTTCGGCCGGGAACGCCCTTCTTAGTGGTCTTGAAGCGGCGGATGATGTCTTGGAGTGTCGCCGCCACAACAAAGTACTCCTGCTTCAGACGAAGTTCTTTTCCTTCAAAGAACTACAGCATGCAGAGGCCACAGAGATAATCAAGGCCATGATTTTAGTATGTGTCCTGTGATGAAAAGTGTGTCAGTAAAAAGATGTTCAACTTACATTATCATTGGGGTAGAGAACACGGGAGATGTTCTCCGCCAGATTTCTGTCCAGGACAGCCTGGATGTAATCTCCAACATTAACTACAAACAGATCAAGCACATTCAAATGACATTTTTCAAATTATACATTATAGTGTGTGTGATTTAATGCAAAGGATTAAACCTTTGCCACACAAGAAACAGCTGCATTTAAGCTTTTTTGCAACAAAGACATCTTCCATCTTGCAAGGTGCCAGAGTTGCAGCAGCTTCCTTATTTTTGTCTTGCTAGTTTTTCTTATGAAACTTTGACAGGAATTGCAGAGTCTGTTGCAAAAGTGGATTGCCTTCAGCACTCACAGTCTCTCAAGTTAAAGTCGTTGGGGGCACGGGCCGACCACAGCCTCATGGTATTTACAGTGTTGTTCATGTAGCCAGGGATGGGTGTGTCGTAGGGCATTGCCAAAACCACCTGCATGGATAAGCGTGAAAACAATGAGTCAGCAGGAATTCACAGCATAGGGAACTTGGCAAACAGCCTGTGAAAACAGGAAAAGTTTGCATAAAAATGCGCATACCTACAAAATAATAGCCCGTGACCTTAGGCAGAGGAGGGTTAAAAACTTTTCGATGGTGTAAACAAATGAAAGTAAAAATGCATAAAGACTCACATGTTAAGCCAATGTTCATTATTAATAATGCAAAATAAACCACTTTTGCAATCACCTACAGTAATCTACACACATCTCCAGTACCTGGGTATCGACCCATTTGGAGCCATCTCTTGTCTCCTCGACTCGTCCGTAGAAGTGAACCGGCAGCATGTACTCCGGACGTGCTTTCTCCCAGGGGTTTCCATGCCTCAGCCAATCATCTGCCTCCTCCACCTAAAGCAAGTCAGTTCAGGACAAAAATAAAAAGCTCTAACATGACGTAACATACAGCAGCAGTCCAGAGAGAGTGAAGGAACATTGAGCAAGACACAAAAGCTACCTTATCTGACCTCTGACCTCTTTATAAAAAGTAAAAAAGATAAACTTAGCATTTCCCTTCTTGGATTAATCAAGTTTATGATATAATGTCAAGCCAAACTTTATTTGAAATTTTGTATAAAATACGTCAGCTTCACTCGTGTCCACAGGAATTAAACGTATAGGTTCATCCACCCCTTTGAGAAAACACTGCTTAAATCTAGTTCAGTGTTCAGAAGTGCATGTTTACACTGAGGGTCCGAACAGCAAATAACCAGAAGAATTCAAAAGGGCAAAAGCCTTTAGTTTGGGATCTCTTATCACAAGCTACGTTTTTTCAACTAAAGCCACCCAACACAAGGTTTTGCCAGGAGTTTGTGGCATCAAAAGGAGGCAGACCACAAGCTCAGTTACTGTTAATGATTAGCTTGTAGTGTATTCTGACCTAATTCATTTCTGCTTTGGCCCTGCTCCACTTTGACTCCTTACAGTATGTCAACAGAATCCTGAATTTCAAAGTAAGACAGGAGATAAAACATGTGAGCTCTTCAGAGAGAAAGTGTTGTGCTAGGAGGGGGTGGTTTATCACTTTAGGTCAAACTGAGATCAGTTGAAGAGCTGGAAGTGTTGTGATGAAATGACATTTAAAATGCGTTTTTAGCTGCAGTTACCTGCCAGCCGTCTCGTATCTTCTGGTTAAAGATCCCATATTCATATCGAATGCCATAACCATACGCTGCGAGGCCCAAGGTGGCCATTGAGTCCAAGAAACATGCTGTGTGCAGAAAAATTAAACATAAAAGTCAAAATACAAACTTATTAGTGATAAAATTGTGAAACAAAATGACCGTTCATGGTGCCGGTGTGGGAAGTGAAATGTTCACTTGCTCATTTACACGTTCAGTTGCAACATTTCTGTGGCTGCAAGTTGGAGATAAAAAATGGAGATAAAAGGTTTGCAGAATTACTGGGCTTTGACTCATTGAGTGTGAGTAAAACACTGGAAGCATTATAAAGCCTTTTGCCTGTTTTCTTTATCTTTCCTATAATTCTGAATAATTTTAAGGAGTCTGGATATAATAAATCCCTTCCTCTTTTTCGTTCGGTCTCCCACACGTCTGCAGCATTTTACCTGCAAGTCTGCCCAGACCTCCGTTCCCCAGACCTGCATCCTCCTCCATCTCCTCCAGCTCCTCCATGTCCAGGCCGAGCTACACCAGAGGGGAACATAAAAGCCTACTGTTGCATTTTTGTTCAAAAATTAAAATATGTTTTGGCATTATGTGTGTTCAGCATGTTAGTTTGTGGTTGCTGTTGCCTCTGTTTCCTTTAAACCTGTGTCTGACCTGGTAGATGGCTTCATCGCAGGCATTCTGCAGCCCCAGGTTGATCATTGTATTTTGCAGAGTCCTGCCCATGTAGAACTCCAGAGACAGATAATACACCCTCTGGACATGAAAAAAAATCAGAAATGTTATGTGTGTGCATCTTTTCAGAGACTTTTTAGAGCAATCATCAACAGCAGCAGAAAATGCAGAGCTGGGCGGCAAATGAATGAAACAGGAATGAGCAAACATTTTCCTGCACAAAGTAGAAGAGTAAACATGATGCAATGAGCTAGAAATACTGTACTTCTTGGAAATCTGGAAAGTTTTATTCAACAGTAAAAACATTGCTTCACAAAACTACTGCACTTAAAATATGGAAACATGGATCTCTTTGAAATAAATGTTTGGCTTTCTTTTAAAACAAACATACACCATGAAGGCAGAAACTATTGTTGTGTGATAAAGGAAACAACTCATCCACTTGTGAAATATTTTTGGTAGTTGGTTTTTTGGTAAGTTTGGAGCACACTGTAGAAGAAAATCATCTGTATTTAGAAGTTTCTGTGATGTGTTGCAGCTGAATTTGACCCTGAAGTATATGCTGGATGCATATTTACAGTTTGAGGTGTGTTTACTTTCACACTTTTTACCTTTGGGTCTGCTTCATAGTAAAACTGCTGTGTTCTGATCCATCTCCCCACCAGGTGATCTCTCACAGTGTGAGCCAAGGCAAAGTAATAATCCCTGGGTGTTGCAATATTTCTGTCTTTCACCAGAGTGAAGTGGAGGTGACGATTGAAGCCCTTCTTCAGCTCTGCAACATTCTCCACTCCCACGATCCCCCTGATGCTGATCTGCTTGCGCTTCTCCTGGTCAGTGAGAGGTGTCGCCATGCTGGTTGGGCAGGTTTGTCCTGGGTGACTGCAGTTGTCCGGGCTGGAGAGTGAAGTTGAGAGGAAAGATGGTGGCAGTTTTTCATGCAGCAGTCTCCTCCTTTTGCAGCGTTTCATTGGTGAGTGCAGGGGGAGGGTGTTTCCCCGGCCGGCCTCTGCTGAGCTGCACAGCTGAGCAACAGGAAAAGGTGCACAAAGAGACCACAGATATGAAGGACTGACAGCTAATAGAGTTCAGTCTGTATGATTTACACTTACACGCCATATTTTGTCATAAATTCACTGATATTATAGATTTACATGAAAACAAACTTTTTGTTTGATATTAAAATGTAATATTTTGCCTCTTTTTTGATAGATATATAGATAGCTAATTGGAGTTTGCCTGCATGTTGTAAAGAGAGGTCAGTTGATTGTAGTGTAAATTCATCTGTATCTGGATGGTCCTGTTTCTGGTGAGTCAATATGACAACAAACCTCCACAGTGAAGATCAAGATGCAACTCTATGAAAAGGTCTCGAGTCAGAGGATGGGTGCTGTGCTTGCACCAGTTTCTAACTTTATGGGAGAGAGTTCAAAGGAAAGCTACTTTGAAAAAAATCTCACATCTTGTTGTCATGTGAGCGTTTGCCAGAAGGCACTTGGGAAACTCTGAAGCCAGCTGGAAGAAGCCTCTTTCCAAAATTAAGCCAAACACTGAGAATGCAACCAGACACTGCACATCGTCAGTGTTTTGCTTATAGAGCTCAGAGTGGCTGCGGCTCAGCACGTAGAGCAGGTTCGGCAGTGCTTTGCATTGAATAAAAGTGCTATCTGTCTATTTGACATAGTCATAAAAAGAGCATCTGCAGCGGTAAGCTTGGTGGCGTGGAGAGGCCTCTCTGCAGCAGGTCCTGGACTTGTGAGGGTCAAATGAACACACAAACCTGATGCAACTTACAAGAAATCTTTGACTTTGTAGAAGATTTGTTTTTACCAGCAAGGCCTCAAGAATATAAGCTCAATCTTCATAGAAATGGCATCAAAACTTCAATGTGTCATTGTGTCAGGACTTGAAAAAAGGTCCTCTCTCATCTTGATGTAACCTGTTAAAGTTTTAGCAGTTTTATAAAGAAGAATGGGGGGAACTGCAGTGTACAGATATGCGGAGCCGATGAAGATTTACTAAAAACCTTTGCTGCCAAAGGTTTATCTACTAAATACTGAATATATGTGTTATTTATTTTGATCACTTAGTAGAGGTTTGTTTACATTTATCTGCAAAAATCAACATTAATTCTACCCAACTGTCAGTAAAATAGGAGAACTTCCAATGGACACCACATTCAGATAAATACAACAAATAAGACCTTGTTGACACCTATTTATTGAATATTCACACATACAAAAACACAGAGGCTCATATAACACTTCAGATCATCATAATAATAGCAGTAATATGGTAATGATAGACATATAATCATAACAATCATAATAATCATACTGTGTTTAAATCAAAGTTATAACAATGTCCATTTTATAATCATAAAATTCTCCATAGACATCTTTCAGTATCACTTCAAATCATATCGAGTGATGACATTTGGATCAAACAGGGCAAAAAGAACCTTTGGGGTTTAGATGGGGTTAAAATGAAGTTATAATGCAGGTAACGCACACTCCCACACACTCAGTCACACACATATGTATGTACATGTGGAGATATAACACCCAGTGTCGCCCAGCGACTGTGTGTACGTTTTCAGTAATTCATAAAAGTTTGAGGATGATTTGTAATAGACTTTAAATCCTCTCCTGATCTAGTTTAAAATCATTAAAGTGTATTTGGCTGGTTCAGAAATTATAGATGTTACAATCACACATTTTTTTATGTGGTGTTCAGTACAGAGACACACATTCATGTTATTTATCAACCAAAAAAAAATCACATAACTTCACACAAGATGTTCCATAAGAAGATCATTTGTGTTGAAAAGTAACAGACGTGTGTGCCATCTCCTGTTGGACAAAAGGAAAACTATTTCAATGAACTGTTTTGTTGAATTAAAACCATTTTGATTATTTGTCCTGGAATCTGAGGTTGTGTAATGCTGTGATAAAGGCTGCACTTGTCTCTGTTTGAGTCAAAGGAAGCGCTCTCTGCTCAGTGACCCACTGAGGAAATGGCCCGCTTTTGTACTCCAGTATTATAATTACAGCCAGACAAAAGGTTTACCTTGAAAAACAGCCAATTAAATGTTGCATAAATCAAAGCCTTGCAGCAATGGCCGTGCAACTTGCTGAACGCTGCAGTAGTCTGGTTTAGTTTATCATTGTCAGCACACATGCACATATCATATGGAAAATTAGATGGTTCACTTTGTGCAGCCATTATGTCAGTCCAAGATAATTTACAATCAGTATTACTGCGGGGGGAAAAGAGCAAAGAAAATCACAGAGGATTTAGAAAGTTAAGAAAATCACCTTGCCATACCTGACCTGTAACATTCCCTTCAATACTGTGGTTATTATATCCATAACAAACATGAATATAGTCGAGTTTGCCCTTTTGCTGATAGAAAAAGTATGTAGCAGCAGGTGAAGTCAGGCATCACAGATGTTACAGTCGACTCTGCTGAAGAGACGAATCCGGTTTGTAGCAAAGTTTCATAAATCTTTTGGGAAGTGAGGAGGGGAAAAGGCACACCTAACAAACATAGGATAGCACCTTGTGTGAATGTACTGTATGTCTCAGGGCGTCGATGCACAGGGAAACTTTTTTCGGCCAGATTGAAGAGCGACAGGTACCTTAAACTGAAAACGAAACATTTAGACTTAATATGTCTGTGGCTAGAAAAATATTTGTGGCAGTGAGGCTGAAATATTGTTGGATGGATTGTGGAGACAGTCATGGTCCCCAAAATAAGGAGCATGATGTTACATGTCTGACAACCATTGGATGGATTTCCATGAAATTTAGTAAAGATACTAATAATGACAAGTAGCCGAATCCTACAGACCTCTAACCTTTCTGTTTTTTAGTGACCTTTCCTCTGGCACCACCAGGAGGTCAAAGTTGTCACTAATCATGCAGAATATCTCAACATCGACCATTTTGGTCATCACAAATAAATCACTGATCCCCAGAGGGTGAATCCTAATGACTCTGGTGACCTCTGACACCAGGTCCACATTTGTGGTTCTGAATAAAATAATTCTTGGTTTACCATAAAACCTTTAGCATTTAGCACATTAGTCAGATTCCTTGATTTATGATAAAATACCTGCAAAACGAACTCCCTCATAGTTCCTTGTTGAGGATGCTGTTGCCCAAATACGACGCCAAAAAACATCCCAGTGCACCAGCACCTCTCCTGTTGCTGTAGTCGAACATAAACTGGTTCTCATGATCACTGAATAGCCTCTTCAGTTTGAGTAACAAACTCCAAACTACATTAAAGCAATGAAAAAAAAGATTTTGTTTTCTCTCTTCCTGTAATAACTATACACCAAGTAAAGCAACCATGAAGAATTCTCATTGAAAAACTCTGAACATCAATAACTTATTTAGCTATACACCTCTTTGCAATAGATCATTTCAATAACAATATTACAAAACTACCAGGATTCAGTCACCTATGGTAAAAAAAGCCAGAATGAAGCGAGCTGCTATAGCACCTTATTCAGGCAGCTTCACAGTCATCGTCTTTAACATATTTTCAACACACCTCTCAAAGCACAAAGTTGTCCGGTGTTATGAGACTTTAAACCAAAAAAAAAAAAAAAAAATCTGTCCCTTCTGTTTTGAGAGCTGCACTGCAGAGAAATTCTGCATGAAGGCCTCGCTTCCGGTAGCATTACACGCGCCGATGCTGTGTTTTCTTTTTTCTTCTTTTTTTTTTTTTTTTTTTTACAGACGATACAGAAGGTTCACATGAGCTAAGCCACTAAGAAAAGCGTCTCATGTACACGGACGAGGATACGACAGTGACGCGGCTGAGATTTTGACTATTGCTCTCGTCCAGGGATCAGCTGCTGACCAGTCTCCATCCCCCATCACACACACATTCACACACAACGCTCATTAAAGAACACCTCCCCTGCTGTTCTTCATGTGCGAGGACGTTTATGAACTACAGCTGGAAAAGAAATATACAGGATATTGTGTTTGTAAATGTGTGTTTTTTTTAAGAAAGAGAGAAGAATGAAGAATAAGACACGCTTAACTGTGTGCTGATGCATGATGGGGGCTGTATCAGCTCATTTACAAAGCACCTTCTTACTCAAGTCCAATATTTAGGAAACACAGTTATTTGCTAAACGTTAGAAAAGAAATCTGATACCACTGTCACGACTTTATGTTCACTATGAAGCTACAGCCAGCATTAACTTTCGCTTAAATAAGTGGAAACGGGAAACAAAGGTAAAATCTACCAGCATCTCTAAAGCTCAGTGATTAACATGTTTTAATCTGCATAAAAATCAAAATGTAAAAATGACACAAAGTGGTTTCACGTTATGTGCCGTACTATTTTTTTTGTGCTTTTAAAAACCACCAAGTGTCTTTTTTGCATTTCTGTCTTTGTGTGGATTAAACAAATGAGATAAAATGGCTTGATAAGTGAGCTTCACAGGTGTTGTCAGACATTTTTTTTAACTTTGGACAGAGCCAGGCTGGCTGTAACTTCATATTCAATGCTCAGACATGAAACTCTCAAAAAGAAATAAATGTATTTCCCAAAATCTTAAATTATTCTTTCAAGCAAATATTATGATCACTGCACAAAAACGTCCACCGGCTTGAGATCCCAATTATTTTTCAGCAGGTTTTCACCTTCTTCAGCTGTCTTTATCACGTCAAGATTCAAGGTACAGATTGCAAAGCACTGTAGCTGCTTTTGACACTGTCCTGCAGATGGTCCGTGTGTCCAAGGGTTAGGCATGATGAAGGCATGGCTCAGCGCTGGATGGGGCCTCTTACAGAGAGTCACGGGGTCAGTCGGTCAGAGGGACGGGAGGAGGGGAGGGTGAGATCAGAGGGAGGGGGGTCATAGTTATTGACTGGCAGGATGGACCCTGGGAAATCCTTTGAGAAAGTTTCCCTAATTGGCGTAGGCGTTGGTGAGTCTTCAGCACACAGAGCCGGTGGGATCTACCTCCCCGGGAGTGTAGAAATCAGGGATGGGTAGTCCAGTGTGGAGTGTAATCTGAAGAAAAACACATTTCCATACAAATGTATGGGTTAATAAACTAAGACAAATATATTTGATATATCTTCTGCCTGCAGGTGGAGCTGTTGAACTGTCTTGTCGGCGACTTAAGTGCTTTGTCTTGGAGGCGCTTTGCTTTCATCACCCAGAGACGGCATTAAAAATGAGAAAACTGGCGGAGAGCAGTAAAAAATTCAAAGCTACTAACTGTTGTTGAGTCTTTGAAGCTGCCTCTTTCAAGGTTTAATCCCTTGAGCCCATATTTGTACAAGCTGTTTTAATGAATAATAACTGTACTCAAGTGATACTGTATTGATCTTGAAGTAAAAAACTCTGTTTATGCCTGCAGCACTGCTCAGGGAGGGTGAATCTTCAACACAAAAGGATCTGGGGCCATCTTTAAAACAGCGCCCCCTGGAGCTGTTTCACAAGCTTGCATCTTGACCAGTTAATGTAAATTAAATGCAACTCTGGGAAATAATTTAAATATTAATATATGTGATCATGATAGGAGTATGCTGTTGTAAATAAATTATATGCATGAATTTCAATCAAAACTGTATAATGTGTAATAGATTTTGTGGTATAGAAATGTGCCTGTTTAAAACTTTTGTTTGAGACCCTTATGCAGAAAAGCATTAAGAAAGTCCAAAGATACTGAAAATAACTGAATTTTGAGGAATTGCACAACATCTTAATAATCATGATGTTAAGGGATTCAACTGTGAAATTAATTACAGAGGTAGTTTAAACTAAAAGTGTAGCTCACAGTAACACACAGTATCAATTTGTACCTGGACGTTTCGGTTGATGCTGATAGCGGGATAATAGACGCCCTCCAAGCCCTCGAAAGCCACCGGACCCTGCTGCTCATCGTTGATGAGGAAGATGAGAATCCCACGCGAGAAGTCCAGCAGCACTCCTATTGTCGAGCCTTTGCCGATGCCTCCGTCCGTCCTGCACGGTCACACAGAGGAAAGTGAACTCTAAATATAACTAAATATTCACTAAAACAGGAGCTTCTGTCAGTAACATCCTGGAGAACAACAGCCTTCCCACTGTGTCGATGTATTGTGTTAGCACTAATACAAAATCACCAAATTATTTATTCAAGCACTTGCACATGAGTACTAATTTTCTGCTGCTTTATTGTCTTCTTCACTTCATTTCAGGGGCAAAGATTGTAACTTCTAATTCACCACATTTACTTGACAGCTTTAGTTTTTTCATATTAAGCAATAAATAGAATATTTTTAAATCAGCACTTCTACTTTCATAAAAGATCTGAATAATTTTTGTTTTTGTGAATTTCCCAACCACCTGTATGCATTTCAAAATAATAAAAGATAACTTTAAATGCTTTTACTTGATATTCTTATCTTCATGGTTGAACCAGGTATCAACAGTCTCTTCGGTTTCTTACCTGTTGGTGTGTGAGTTGTTGTGCATGAACCAGGAGCGGTTGTTGTCCACATACATGGCCCAGGCCTTGTCGTCCTTCCCCAGCATCACATCCTTCAGGACGTCGCCCCGGGCGATCCCGAAGGCCGGGTCCGGGTGGTTGTCATAGCGATCAACTGTCATTTCCCAGTAGTGAACGCCGCGGGAGAAAGCGGAGTTGCCCATGACCACCCTGTCGTCGTAGCTGTTGCATGTCACCGTCAGGTTGTCGTTGGAGAGGATGATGTCCGGGTGAGCGGAGGCAGGGTCAAAGGTGAACCAGGCAACTGTGCACATACACGGGAACACTGTTCAGGGTCGATGACATCATGCGGTGCAAGGCCTGATGCGATGATCGTGATTTTACAAAGACACGAAACTAGAGGCTGGAGGTTAGATGAGGTGACGTTACACTGTGAAAATAACTTACTGAAAGGAATAATAATTTTATGAAAGAAGATAGAAAAAGATTCACTCTTAAACATTACATTATACATTAATTATTCTTAGCACCATATAACTATATAACTTAACCTGTAACTTAATCCTAATAATCTTAATAATATGACACCTGTGTCAGACAGTCTGCAAACAATAACTAGCATTTCATTTCACCTGCTTTGAACTGCAGCTGGGAGGTGATTATGACATGTTGATAATTCAATCAGAGCTCAATAAATAGCTATTTAGAAAAATAGACTAAATGTATTAATACACTTTTAGTAATATCTCAGGTTCTCTGTTAATATAACAAAAGTAGAAGCTGATTCTGAATCTTTAGGCTGCATCTTTCAGTTTTTATCTGTAAAGTTTATTCAGCTGAAGACTGCAGGTTGCAGCTGAACAGCTGGTAAGACGACCTTGGGTTAATAATCAATCTAAAGAGAGTGAATATTCGACTCACATTCACCACATGGACAGAAACACGTCTCCAAATGAATGATAATGTTGTTCTGCATCATCTGAATGTGCAGATATGTGACCATTTACAAACTGCAGGAAAAACTGATGATGATGATAATTTGCCAATTTTATGCTGCCCTCTAGTGGGAAACAATATTCAACACTGCTTTAATTTAAGAATACAGGACAAACAAAAATCAGATCACTTTCATTGTATTGGGTTGGTGGCGTAGAGTTAAATCCACAACCATATCAATTAGGGTTGTTCTTTTATTTTGGATAAACTTTAACTTTCTGTGAGCTCTTGCAAACACATCCCACTGCAAGCAGGCCAAATCAAAAGCTAATAATTCAGCAAACAGCTTGACTCAGGCTTGAAAATATAGACTCTTTCTCTATAAATATATATGTACACTCTATACAGGGAAACATGGGATTGTTGCAGGTTGACGTTTGCGCTTTACATGGGCTCCACTGGACTTTCACTGGTGTCACTATGTGCATTAAAGTTTTATTATGTGGCTTTATTTCCCAGAAGAAATAAAACAACGTCATATATTAGAGGCCTGTATTGAACGTTTAATAAGCGCAGCCCGCAGAGCAGCAAACTGTCCACCCGCTGGTTTGAGAGTGAAGACCGCACTGATGAGAGAGGAAATGGCCAGGAGAGGATTAGAGTGGAAACAGTCAGCAATGAGAGCCGTCCATACCTGTGCCTATAGACTGAATATCGCATGGGGGGAGTCCAGCTGAAATGTGAAATGATGGAGGGGGGGTAGAGGAGAAGAGGAGAAAGGAGGAAAGAGGAGAGGGAGGAGGAGGAGGAAGAGAGCGCAGCGAAGCAGTGAAGCGGACAGTGTAGAGGGGTCAGGAGAGGCGGAGGAGAAAGCAAAAAAGCAGGTTTGATCAGGGGAGCTCATTCAATTCAGCGGCCAAAACACCACAGAGGAGATCTCAAAAAACAAAAAAAAACCCAAACCCTCCCCAGAGATTCAAGAAACAGATCAGGAGAGACTGAAGAACAACAACAAAGAGACTTTTCTGAAGGAGAAATTCACACTTTCTTGTCTTTCCATGGGGGAAAAAAAAAAAAAAAAAAAAAAAAAAAAAAAAAAAAAAAAGAAAAAAAAAAAAAA
>JBAJHX010000115.1:5781885-5831866 GCA_037176925.1 Amniataba percoides
GCTGGAATCTCAATCTCTTTAATTCACAGAGCACAATGCGTACGGAGGGATTTCACTGGCGGGTGCAGACGTACGCAGATGACTTGTGCATGTATAGTGCAGCTCGTCCTTTTTCCTCTCTCGAGCAGCTTCTCTCAGCATTCCAGTCGTCTTTCCCCAAAATCTGCTTTAAATCAGCCTTGGAATAAGATATAAAAGCTGCCGCCGGCAATACCGCTCTGCCAGCTGATCAGCAGATAATCAGCGACGGGAACATGCATTCATCTCAATTCGACACTGAGTGGAGGGACAGGAGCAGCTGGAGGTGGGTTGGTAGAGGAGAAAATTTAGCATCTCGAAGAGGGAAGAAGGACAAATGGAGGAAGAGAGAAAAAGTGAGAGAGAGAGGTGAGTGACATAAACAAAGTGCAGGACAGGGGTTGGAGCTGGCGGTGTAAGTGGGCCACAGTTTGTGCAGCAGCAGCAGAGATGAACAGAGCTCACAGGGTGTTGGGGGGGGGGAACAAACTCTGTCCTCTCAGACATACGTGGCTGTCACAGTGATTAAGCACATCGTCATACACAGCAGCTCAACAGCAACACTGCAAAAACGATCCCAAACAAGGAGAATAAGTGATGCTGGGAGCGAGGAAACATACCACAGTTTTTTATTACGCATCATCCCATCATCTCTTTAACACATGCTACTACTCTTGTTATAAAAGAAGCTGATAACATTTAGTCTATTCTGGATTATTCATCTACCCCAGAATTCAAATTAGATTTTTATATTTAAACCTCCAATAATATTTATTTTTGCCCATTCAAGGCAGAAAAAACAAGCTGTAAGCACAACACTGGGATTTAAATTGATTTAACAAAATACTGGCTTATTTTTACAGAAATGAAGCAATACTAATTTTCCTATGGAGTCCAATATTAACTCTTGTATTTTGTCTCCACCATCTCCTGAGTGAAATATCTGTCTCTTTAACAGTTCTGAGCTCACCAGCTACCTGCCAGCTGTGTGTGTCTGCTGTTTGTCGTCGAGCAGGTAGTGTACAGGCGGGTTTTTGTGCTGCCTGCTGTGACATTTTGAGAGAGAGAGAGCGAACCAGAGCGTTAAAGTTGTGGGTTTTAAAAAAACAACACAACAGCTTCAAACTTGCTATAAAGGTCTGTAAGAAGTGCTAAGGGGAACGTTAGCTTAGTGTGAGGAAACAGCCACATTACACACTTGATCTGCTGCTCCCGTAAAAATATTGACTGTGGCAGCTTTAAAGAGGTTTACACAAACACGAAGAGGGCGCTGACTACAACCAAACAAGGCGGGACGAGCAAGAAGGGGCCATTATTATTGAGCATCTCATCAGCTGCACATGAGACCGGCTGCCTCTTTGTGAAACAAATAATTATTAGGCCACTGCGGCACATTTGGCCTCGTAAGATGCTGTGGCTGCAGCCTCCCAACCTGTCCCTTTACAGCAGCAGCGGCTGGTGCACAGCCAGCCAGGCATGAACAGTCTGATATTCTGGAAGTACATGAGGATGATTTAAGGACATGCTGTAATAAAGTAATGCAGAGGGAAGTGGAGTAGAAGGGGTAAGTAAGGACAGAGCTGTGTTGCAGAGAAATAAGAGGTTATTCGGGGTAAAAAGAGGGAATGCAATATGTGAGTAGAAGAAGAAGATGAAAAGAGATATGATGAAGGCAAGAGAGGAAAAGAGAAAGGAGGTTAAGGAAAGGGAGGGCAGTAAGAGAGGAGAGGAGACAAAGGAGGGATTGTGGCGGAAAACAAAGTGTTACAGAATGAAAGAAGGATGATGTGAAAAGGATTAAACACACTTCCTGCTTTGCTTCCTGTATGCCACACGCCACAGTGATGGTCAAAGGAAGTGACATGTGCCACTTCCACCGACTCTCAGCTGTCAGCGAGGATCAAGGCGCTGCGTCAGTGCGCCTCTTGCTCAGGCGGACGCAGAAAAAAAGAAACGGGGAGATGAACTTCACTTCTCTCATGCGAACATAGGACATTCAAAAAGGAGTGGGAGTAAAAATGATGCTTACAGGACTGTTTTCATCTTTGACTGATGTGTCAGTTATTTTTTTCAATTAATTATTTAATGATTCAGTTGATAAAATGTCTGAAAATTGTGAGAGACCAAAGAGATGTCATCAAAACACTTTTTTGGTCTGATCATCAGCCCAAAACCAAAATATATCGAATCTACAATGACACAAATCAAAGAAAAGCAGCAAAGTCTCCCATTTTAGAGGCTGGAATTAAACAATGTTTTGCATTTTTTAGGTCAATAAATGACCAAAATGATTTGAATTTAGTCTTTAATCAATTGCTGACAATCTGAAAAGACAGTTCTAAGTGATTTCTTCAAGTTAAAATATAAAACAAAATCTCAATTATAGCCTACCAGTTGTAAATATTTTCTGACTTTGGAGTTAAATTGAAGATTTATGGGTTTTGGACTGTTGGTTGGAAACTGGGCAATGTTTACTATCTTCTGATGTTTTTTTCCGACAAAAAATAAATCCTTTACTGATAAATCAAGACAATAGTTGGCAGATTATTGGATGATGAAAATATTAAAATTGTTCTGCTGATTGACAGAGACGTTATATAAGAGTATTTGGCTGAGTATTTTAAAAAGAAAGCCCAAGAGCGCAGATGAACAATATGGTGCCATTGTATTCAGCAGCAGTCTTAATATTTCATGGTCATCCTCGCTGCTGCAGATCCCACAGCGGCATCGTTCATGGTGAGAGAATGAATCATTCGAAGTTTGCCTCCAGTGGTTTTTATATTTCCAGAGTTAATCTCCGGGCCTCTGTACAGTGCAAATTGTTCCTCGTGTCTGAGTGCGTGAAAGTGGGAGACCCTGGGGAGCAAGGATCCCCTCGAGCACCGCACTCAGTCAGGCGACGAGGAGTCAACAGGGAGGTCAACGCGTCACCACAGCGGAAATAAAAATAGCTTGAGTGTGGCTGTGCTCATTAAACAACCCGGGCCGGGCATCCAGAGGCCCGAGCATCCGGTGGCAAACTTCAGGCCGAGCTGAAGAAGATGCAAACTGACTTAGTTTCTGATTCACTTTGTGTTTCTCTAATCAGCCCTCTGAAGAATCAGTTTACGGCTGACTCTGCGAGCTCGGGTCTCCCAGATGAAAAACAGTGAGAAGAGCTGACAGCAGAGGCAGCGCACTGCGGTTTGATCATCTTTAATAAATTCTCCACATCACATTAAAGCCACATACTTGTGCTTAGCTTAGCATAACAATTGGGGACAGAGCGAAGCAGCCACCTCTATCCCAAATTAAAAAAGAAAAACAAAGTCTACCAGGACCTTTAAAGCTCACTAATTAACTGATGATCCTCTGTGTGATCCATAAGATAGTTGATAGTTTTTGTACATGTATATATTATTATGATTTGTGAGCTTCAGGGGTGCATGGTAGGTGGATTTTTTTTCATCCAGGCAGGTTTCTCTCTCAGACTTGATGCTAAGCTAAGCTAAGCATCTCCCGGCTATTCTCTTTTTGTTGATGCATTCAAGTGCCTGTTTAGCAGCCTCAAACATCTCAGATTGCAGAGTCTGCTGCAAAGGCAAACTTAAAAATGCAAGAAGTGTCAGAAATCATTTTCTTTTCATGCCATTTTCACTCTCTGGTACTATTATGAGCTTCATTCATTTTCTGACAGGACAGTTTGTAAATCGAAAGTGGGGTTGACTGTTATATTCTGGATGTTTTTTCAAGTTTAGATCACAATTTCCAGAATATAAACAGCCCAGACCCCGTAGATGTATATTTTGGTGAGATGAAACCAGCATTTAGGACGATAAAATAAAAAAAGCAAACATGACTAAACAGTTGCATCACCACTGTTTTTGCTGTTGAACGATGTGAACGAGCTCTTGTACCTCCTCAGTGTGACAAACCGCCATAAAACCACTGTCTGCCTTTGCTGCCTCTCTAAACAAACACCTGGGTCATTCCTCTATGATGTGAAGAGGGGAAAAAACACACAAAAAAACAACCTGATTCATGTTATTAAGGACTACTTCTCGCCTCCGCAGCTTCAAACAACAAGCTCAACATGTCCCCGTCACCATGGCGACCGTGGCTTTGGCGTCACGTCAGCGTGAGGGACCGGAGGAGAGCAGCGGAGGCTCAGAGTGAGATGCCAAGTCAGCTGCAGCAGCCCCTGTTTGAATTGGCCTTAATTGATTTCATGTTCTCTACGCTTTTTATGGTTCCTCCTCGTAAAAAAAAAAAAAAAGGCCTTCATGCGACTGAATCAGCAGGACTAATCAAGGCGCTTCATTAGTTTCTTAATTGGACACGTATAAAATGCATAGCTGGCGTTTTGTTTTGCTTTTCATATGAAAATAAATCCAATCTGGAAAAACACACAAAGGGAGGACATTATCATCAGGAGTGCGCCGGGACAGAAATGTGTCTCATTCGATTACGGCGCCCGGGTGACCTCCGACACCGAGCCACATGCTAATGAAGCAGAAAGCATCCCATTGACTGCTCATGTCAGAGGGGTTCCAATTACTGGAGGTGCACTCAAGAAAAGAAACAACGTCTCCGGTGATTCTTCCTCTCCGCTCTTTACTCTGGCAGATATCTACCTAAAAGTGCCCTCCAGGAGCACCTTAGACACGCACAACACTTTTTGCATCACTGACTCTGTGGGAAAACTCCTATAGCGTCCCCGAGTAACAGAGAAGAGTATCAGATCTGTCGGGGAGAAATGTGTCTTTGAGATTCAGCGAGTGACACGTGGAGGCACCGATCTGTCGGCTGGCAGGAAGGATCAGATCTGCACCGAGACCCATTTGAATTCCTCCATCTTGGACGTGCCAGTGCATCTCAGTAAACACCCATCCGTCACTTAACAGCCATCAAACTGCAATGGGACAGGTTCTGCTTTTCTAACAAGCACAGTGGTCCCCGTCCAACCTGTAACCTTCAAAAAAAGATAAAAAAAGGTAGCACCAGTGGTAGTTTGGAGCTGCAGCCACAAACATTTCACAGTGTGCTCCTTTGACAAAGCAAACTGTAATAGCGGTAATTTTTTTACATTTGTGACGCCGCAGGCAATGAGTGGAACAAGTGCAGCTCATGCAGCTGCTGTGAGAGTCTTCCTGAGTGGAGCATATTTTCTACGAAGAGTACACACTGTTCGGAGTGCCACTGCACGTCGTTCATCCTCCAGGGCTGTCCCCGCTCATTTTACTGAGTAGTATGAGTCAAGTTCATGTCTGTCTTTGGCACTAAATATCTAAATTTAAAACTCGGTGGTGCTAAAATGACCTGGAAGTCATACAGTTAGTTGTGGACAGACTTTGCCTCCACAGTTATCTGATGGTCCAATAACAGTAAAAACGTGAAAACATTGACAAAAACATAAAGAAGGAAATAAGGTGAAACAGCTAGTCTGAGTCTGTCCCATTGTAAGTAAATCTGCCTATCAGCAGCTCTAAATCTCAATTAACACAACACATATCTTGTTTATTTAATTAGTATAAATTATTGAATGTAAAAATGACATATGGTTTTATTTGGATTATGTGCCAGACTATAACTTCTGGGGATATATATGGAGTATGATCAATCTTCTTATCTAACTCCTGGAAAGAAAGTGAATAAATGTATTTCCTGGTATCATAAATAGCTGATTTAATGTTTAAAGCCTCAAGAGAGAATAATAAAATATAATTCAGGTAAAAAAAAACCTTCAAAAGGCCCAAAAAACCTGAAAAAAGGCGTAGATTAAAAACTAACATTACAGTAGCTGCCTGCAGGTTTACCTATATGTGGGGCAGGTTGACAAAACTGACTCCTGCTTGTAAGCAATTAAATGTGACCGTAATGAAAATGAGTTTTTTTTTTCTGTGAGTGATTTATGAGGCACGTCCACGGCAATGCGTCACGTCGAAATACTTCATACATGGAGAAAAGGAAAAGAAAAATGTGTGTTTTATGTATGTAAATGCCTCCGTGTAAGTGTGCTCACACGTTGCCGCGCGCAGGCCGTGATTCTCGAATCACCTGCATGTGTGAAACGTTGATTCTACAGAGCGTCCAGGCGTGAAATTGGATGCTGTACAGCACAAATGTATCTCTCCCTCCTCCTCCTCCTCCTCCTCCTCCTCTCATGTTCGCTCCTTCCCTCGGTTGCGTCCCGTTCAATGTGTCGCAGATGGTTTAAAGACAAATGTGGCACTTTGCGTCTCTGAAAACGCTCAAAATCAAGTTTTGTCGCTTAACAGACGATACATCTTTGTAGGTCGTTCAACTCTGTGCTAAATTTGAAGCCTACAAATGAGAAAACCTTCCAAATGGGAGATTTGCAGAAATATCTTAAATAATTCAAAGTACCATTTGAAAGGAATTCATATCAGTTGCACATTTTTGGCCACTTAATCTACAAATAACACACATTTGACATTCATTTATCCATTTTTAAAGCATTCCATTAATATTTAGATTAGATTTATATTTCCATCCTTCTTGGCAGCAACTGCTTTTACTTCCTGTCAGCACAGTCAGTATTGAAGTGATTTTTATTTCCACCTTTTTTCCCACGTTAACATCAAACTGAACTTGCACATGCCTGAAACACATCACTCAACACAAACGCTGGAACATTTTGTCAAGTCTGTGTTATTTTTATAGGTCACGCCTGTAAAAATTACCTGAGATCTGACATTTTGGATCCAGCAACAACCATATTCACTGTCACCTTTCTGACAGTTGTTTGCCTTCTTGGTTCGCTCACCTTCAGCTTGTGTTCGTGCTCTTTGTTCACTCGAGCCAGCAGCTGCGCTTTGCGTCGGTTCAGGGCGTCGATGAGGGCGTCGCACTGCGCCACCAAACAGGCCTCGAACTCCACTCCGTTCTCCTGCGAGGCGACAGAAAAAAGGCTCGGAAAATCACAACACTGAAACAAAATAAAGCATCTTACAGACTGTAAACATGTAGGAGCTTTCAATTTAAAACATACGGTACACAGAAACAAAATACAAATCACCATATTATTATTAGTTTTAACACTGACATGGTTTACAGTTTAAGAAACTTATTTAAATGACAGAAGGCTTATTTGAATTCAGTCCATCGTCAAAGTTCTTTGAAAACAGCGTCGTCATTCACACGTCTCCTCCAGCATCTCGCCATCATGCGACGTGGGTGGCTAAAATCATCATGAAGCATCAACGTGAGGAGGCTTCTGAGTAATCTACGTATAATTACGCCTAATAGTTTTCCTGCGTCCTGTATCTCCACTCCTCCTCCTCCTCCTCCTCCTCTTCCTCCTATCCTGCATCTCCCACCTCGATGGGGCTCCCTGGAGAGTCATCTTAGCTGCGTGACGATTATCGGCGAGGGCATTTAATCCCACCTTTGTCCTCTAATCAGCCTCTTAAGCTGACCCCGGCTTTGTCTCCGCACACGGCAGAATGCTGTCAGCATCTAAATCTATTCCTGGTCAATATACTGTACTTACACTAAGTACAGGTGAAACCACCGAGTGTACATTTCCTCTACAATCAATACTGTTGCTCACTCGTTAAAAAAAACAAAAAACAAAAACTTTTTCTAAGACTGGCTCTGCTGTTACTATGGTGATATATCTATTTCAGTGAATGTACATGTCCATACAGTCCTGAGTCCTGTGTTATTTACATTCTCACAGTGATTGTCCGCATATTTTAGTACACTTTTACAGTTTATTATGCTACCTGCTAAAAGATCCATTACTTAAGCGACTCTGATCTAATGTTTAATGTGTTTAAAATGTGAAAAGGTGTTCATCAAAGTCCATTTTGCACCTGTCACATGCAGCTTGGACAGTGAACATACTCCATGTGAGGGATTACAAAATGTGACTTGATATAATACCATAAGCCTTTTTGTTTTTGTTGATTACTGCGGTGACGTGCTGTGGTGGGCAGTCTGGGATCACAGAGGGGGGGGGCTGAAAGATTATTTCTGGGATCGATGTGTTTCATGGCCCTGTGCAGTAGGTACGCAGCGTTTGTATGTGTGTGTGTGTGTTAAAGTACCTGGATGTGCTGCACCATGTTCCGCAGTTGGACCAGGAACTCCTTGGCCTCGGTGGCTCGGTCTGACAGGCCGTTGAGAGCCTGAGACAGCTGACCCTGAGGAGAGCACAGAGCGAGGACATCAGAGACGCAGCAGCAGCACTTACATGGGTTTAAGCTACATTCAAATAGCAACAACTTCACGATGCTGCAGGGAGAAGTGGCTTTTCGGAAACGTAAACTTGACACCACACAGAATAGAGACTTATGAAAATGACAGAGGATGAAATAAATCAGAAGCTGTTTGTGTGTCTCTGTGCACAAAATGATGCTGTGAGGTCCTCCGGCAGAATTTCTGTGACAATTTCTCTCTTCAGATTACAGAATGACAAACATGTGACACACAAATGATGCCTGTAATATTATATGAACATTACAGGACATAATATATCTTAGACTGGTTTTTCTCTGGATGAAATGTACAAATCCTACTTCTGGAGAAATCAGCCAACTTCTCCTTTCTAAACATAAAAATATAAAACCTAAAGGCACCATGTAGAGTTGAAATCAATCAGTTCTATGATTAGTAGAAATTTTGAGAATAGATTTGTCATTAAAGCAAAAATGTTCTCTTTTTACTACTTTTAACACATCTTTTAAACTATGGGTACCTAACAGTTAATCAATCAATAAAAAAAAATCAGAGTACCGGTAGATTATTTGATAATGATAACAATCATCAGTTGCTGCCCTTCTACCATGAATCATCGGCTGCTTGCTCCCCCTCCCAATGGCTCAGACAAATATGGCTTAACATCCAAGACTGAAGCCGTCCACATCCTTTGCACGTGGGAGTGATGGAGGATTTTGTGGACTTACTAACTTTCGACAACTTAAATATCCCAAAAGAAATCCCATCTCGACATGTTGTTTCATGTTGTTTCATGCAGGAAAACATCAAACCATGTCAGAAATATACATATTCATATTTAATTGGCCCTTTCAGATTAACAGGAAAGACACATGGAGGCAGCCCAGCATGAGATTCCCAGCAGCTCGGTTATTTCAGATGCAGATTTCCCAGTTCAAAGCTTTAATCACATACACAACCTATACGCAGCTGTCATGCTGTGAAAATCTCTAAATTTGGCAGTTTTTTAAAGTTTCGGATGAACTCGAGATGCACAGTGGTCAGTTCAGAAACAAAGCTGCTTTTCACTCGCTGCTGAGAAACTGACATTTTGAAGAGTCAAAGTTTTCACCCCTGAGAGAAAATACAGTGTCGGCCTTATTCCGAAACACAAAATGACATTTCAAACTCAAACTAAGATGATTTATGTTCAGTAAAGCACTTGACCGTTGCATGGTTTTATTATTGGATTATAGCCCCTGTTCATGAGGCAGAGCAGAGCGCATGTGACGGGAAATACCACTGCTCTGGATGTGTGCGATGACACACAAATACTCCTGTTTGTGTAGTGGGGAGGGGGGAGTTCATGTATGTGAGGCGAGGGCTGTGTGAACAGGGAGGTGACGGAGTGAGAGGACGTGGCCTGACCCTGTGGGAACTTGGTTTGGTTCAGTGAACAACCGTCAAATTTGGGGAGTGTATTGTCTTCTGGGAGGAAAAGAGGGTACTGGGCCTTATCTAGCAAAAAGAAAAGATGAAAAAAAATCACTTCAGCTCCGGAAGAGAGTAATAAAACGGGGAACTAGCTGATACAGTGAAACACGCTGTGAAAACAGCCCTGTGTCAACCCAGCTCCCGGCATCTGATGTAAGCTGGTCAAATGGGAATCTGTCCACGGGGGCTGACGGCTGACCTCTGACCTCAGCGTTTGGGAAACCATGACAGCTGCCGCTAACATGAGTCTCCTGCACCGAGGGACGGTCTGAGCCGGTAACAGCTGAGCAAAGACTGAAATGTAAACTTTCCCGGATTGTGTAGGACTTCAAAAAACTTCCTTTGTTAACTTGAGACTCATATTTCAGCATCTCAGGAGACCTGCATGAGTGAAAAGATAAGAATAATATGTTTTCTCCCATGTACGTTTTTTTTTTGTTTGGATATCTCGAAAAAAAACTAAACAAAACAAGAAACTATGGAGAGACTTTTGAGGCCAAATAGGCCTTAAAGGCGATGGATTTTAGAGCTGCTGCTAATGAAAAAATGCCAGTTCACAAAACCCAAACTGATTTGCTTGTTTTGTCCAACTAAACAGAAGAATGCAGCAAGTTCTCATATTTTTGAAGCAGAAACCAACAAATGTTTTGCAGTTTAGCAACCGAATGTAAGAAAATCACTAAGCTGAACAAAAAGCGGATGAAAACCCCGTCATAACTAAAGTGAATGTCATGCAAGAGAGCTGATAAAAACAAATGGAAGAGTCTCACTTGTTGACTAACTCACAATGTAAACTCATTGAGTGGCACACAAAAAACCTTCTACCTTAAATGTTATCTGTAGCTTTTGAGTGTATTTAATGATTTCTTTCTCCAGCCTACAGCTAGTTAATGTTAACCAATGATGATGACAAACCAGCAAAACATCCCAGATGTTATGTTATGATGATGAAGTTAAATCAGGTATGTAAATTTTCCCCCTTAGGACTGATTATATAACCTTTGAAATGAGCCACAGCTTAACTCATCGAAACCTCCCAAAAATAGTATTCATGACAGCCCTAGTTTAGATCCACAATAAAACTAGAAACACAACTGGGATTACTGAGTCACCTCCATCGTTTTAAAATCCTGCCAATCACGCTCAAGTCATCCAAAACATACAGTGAGAGCTCAGGTGGTTTCAGCCGGGTCACTCACACCTGCCCTTTCAGCTCTCCTAAATTGGAGTTCATTTTCTCCCTCAGTTTTCTCATTTTCCCCTCTGCGATGCAGCGATGGACGCCTTGCCTCGCCCATTTAACAGTCAGCGTGCGTTCGGTGACAGAGCAGATGAAATGAAAAGCACTTGATTGTCTGGAGGCGTTTTTCCGCAGTGTCTGTTGGAGAGCCTGCAGAGCTCAGCCCTCGAAACCAGGTCAAAACGTGCCGTGAAAGTAGAGGCCGGTTTATTTCTGCACAGCTCACGGCTACTTCCTGCTTGGTAACGACAACAGTGCCATGGCCGCCAGGTCGGCATATGGAAAGACAGACCTCGCCGACAAATGTGTTGAAGAGCACTAAGGGGCTGCGACCGAAGCTTCACAGTTTGAGATTTGGAAACTGAAGGGCTACGAGTGACCTTTCACCCCTTAGTTTCTGCTCCTACACCTTTCAAGCTTTCTTTTCTCCCCCAGTTTATTATTACTAACGGAGGAAGATTTACTATTACAGCTCTTAGTTCATTAACTAACAGCCAGCTTCTTATTTCTAGATGACTGATTCTGTTGTTAGCTGATAGTTCAGCTGATTGAAAACAAATCAGGCTTTAGACTTTTTCAGCTTATTTAATTAAGATTAGAAATATCTTAAAATATATGAACACCATGGCAACATACGATGATATGAAAACAAGGCATCCATATAACCCAAACTCTTTAGTCCAAGTGGTTTAGTGGGAAAACACCATCTTTTATCTTTTCCTTACACTTTGGCTCTTATGTTTTATGTATTGAAAGGCTAAAAAAGAAGAAACACCACTCTATAAACTCTTAGCAAATGGACATTTGTGGCCAACGTGAGGAGATTTCCATAATTTCTATGGGAATTAATAGAAATACAAGGGCTTTTTGAGTTTCCCTCAACAGTTCTGCACTTACATTAATGCAACACGACTTCAAGCTTGTTCGGGGATGGTGGGAAATTAAAGGCATCATGCAACATTAGAGCCGAAAAGAGGATGCTGCAATGTATGCAATGAGCTATGGAGGATTTGTTGAGGTGGTGGGGGGTTCAGGATGTCCCTGCTATTTGGTAGCACTAATCATCTCAGTAATTAAGCCGAGTGGGAACACGTGCGCGGCATGAATAATTCACCGGCAGCTCCGGCGCCGTTCTGCGCGCTGCGTTTTGTCTCTGCGGCCGAGCAAACTAGCCAATCTGTCACAGGAAAGCGAGGATGTCAGAGAGGCGTCAGAGCCAATTTGGATTAAAGCCCCCACTAGGAAGTGCGAGGAGAGGAGGAGGTAGGTGTAATGTCGCTGCTAAGCTCTTAAAGCTGCAGCAAAGAAATTAAATTAAAAAACACATACCCACAAAATGTACCATCACTTCCTCGGCTAAGATAGATGTTGAGTTCCCATAACCTACTTTCAAAAAGCTGCGTCACCTCTCAGAGAAATTTACACATTAATGCTTTGTTCTTCCCCAGAGCTTCAGGGTTAAATACTTTCCCCGGTGCTCTTTAAACGGTCTCTTTAGGCTAATTTAAGCCTCTGCAAATCACAATCATTTGGTTACACACTGTAAACAAACATACGCTGAGGGTGAGGTCAACTTCAGGCGAGAGAAGACACCAAACCAAAAAACACACTTTCACTGAAGCCCTGCGATGAAAGAGAGTGAAAATTGATGTCATTTTGCACAGCTTGATTGCCGATTGTGTTTCCCCCCACAGTATCGGTAACCAGAGACTCTGACATGAAAGGTTGCGGTTGTTTACACGCAGTGCCGCATCCCTCTGGGAACAGAGTTTGAAATATTAAGCAGGCGACTTGATGATATTTACCGTCTTGGGAGCCTTTCTGTTGTTAAAAATTAAGCTCTTACATCTTCCAACGCACTGGAAGAGTTAAGATTTGGCCAGATTGCGAGACTCCTCCGTGTTTAACAAGATCCCATATGAAACTGTCTTCCATCAGCGGAACCTAAGTGGCTGGTGCATTATTCATCGCTTATATCTGCCGTCATCAATAATGCAGAACGAGTCGTTAACTATCCACACACACACACACACAAAAAAAGGGGGACGAAACTCGGATAATAATAACGAGGGCTTTTGCAAGTTGTCACAGTTTCTTCATGTGAGAAACAGAGTCCTTATTTGACGGACACCTGGGACAGCACAGCAGGAAATGGGGCAGAAGTGATCTATTCTCGTCAGTCTCGTGGATTTATCGGGCGACGTCTGCTGCACATGAACGGGCCGCCTACCTGATGATCTAGTTCGGATGGGTCAAACATTTGACGCCTTGGTCAAAAGGAACCGATCGAGCGCAGAGAAGGAGTGAAATGAAGAGCGCTGATACCGTGTGAGAGGAAGAGCAAGTTGCATTTTTTCTAAAGGTCCTGTCAGGTCCTTTGACGCTTTCATCAGAGCACATTTGTTGGTGATCGAGCGGTATCAGTCAGCAAGAAAGAAGTTTTAGGGGTGTTTCCTGAAAATCTCATCTGATGCAACTTCTTTTTCATGTCTGTGTCATGTTTGAATACGCCGTTTTGTTGACTTTCATCCTCGAAAGCCTGTGAAATCCTCTCGTGTGATGCTCGCTGTGTTGGCTGTAAGACTCCTGGGTCAAACTCCAGGTCGACAGAGTTCGTGAAGGGCTCGGCTGACGCGTGACGACTGGCTGGCATCACAAAAAGGTTCCAGCTCACAGGTGGTTTTGCTTATCACAGGCGATCAGACCTCTAGTAAGATGGAAGCTATTTTTTGCCCCAGCTTTATCTGGCTCATACAAAGTCCCACAAAATGGAAGATGAACAAGAAAAAAGCAAACAGTCGTGCAGTCACAAAAACTTGATGTGCTAATAATGGTAAAGGTGGAGCTGTGGTGCCATCACAGGTGGACTAACAGGAGAACAAGGCATCTTTCAGTGAAGGGCAGTCTGTGTTTGCCCTTACAGTCCGGAGAAGACGTCTAACCAGGCCACATAAGTGAAAACACCTGTGCGGGTGTGTGCTGGGGCTTTAATGGCGGTGAGGCTTAGCCAGTTTCAAAAACAGGGCGTTAAGCAGTTTCAGCCGGGGATTAAATTAATATGGATATTAATAGTCAAAGCAGTAAAATGTTCTGCTAATGTCAGGTAGCCTGTGATTTTTAAGTCTGACCTTACTTCACCTATTCAGGGACCATCATGGACACTTGACGAGTTACAAAAATGTTAGGAAATTGATTATCAAGGTGTTTTTTTTTTGTTCACAGGTTTCAGAATCTATTTTCTGCATCAATTTTATGAACTTTTACAAACTTTTAATGTCAGCCTATCAACTGCTTTCTGTTTTCTAGTCTGTCAGTTTTTTTTCTTGATACCCTGGATTATAACCCCGCCCACTGATTTTTTAATCAGCTGATAAGACTTCGGTTTGTTTCTTTCTCTTCATATTTGCTCCGCTCTCATTCCTGCCCGTCTTGGTTGTCGACGCTGAGAACAAACAGAGGATAATTACATCCGTTCCCCCTTCAAGGTTTGTCACTTTATGTCAAACCATGACTTTTACAAAGTTATTAATGATTATGCTGGTGATAATTATGGGTGATGACGGAGATGAAAAACAGGGTCACCGCGGGCTTTAACCTGTCCTGATCATCTGCTGCCTGCATTTCAGGTTGAGCTCAATTTCTTACGCAACTGGTGTCCTCATTTAAAGTGGGCTGACAGCGTTAGGACAGCCAGACATAACAGGGCACACTAAATTATTCTGTTTTAAAATGTTGCAAAGCTTCTCAAAAATCTGACAACTCGCTTTGGTTTAGACTCATTAATCTAAAGAAAAGAAAAGAAAAAAACTTCTGTCGCACAGAAAAATTGGCACAAGGATTTTTAAGGCTTCGGATTGACGCCTGGAGCACTTTGAAATATTCAGCCTGTCTGTAAAGTTATGTAAAGACAAAAAAACACCCTCAGAACATGACAAAGTGTTTTCTATGTGGATCCAAGATGCAGACTGGACATGAAATATTCTGTCAAACCTCTCTTTCCTGCTCAGTTTCACTTCCTCTCTCTGGAGCCTTCTGGGTCATTCTGTCGCTCTAATTTTTTTCCTGTTCTTTATCTCCCTCTTTCATTAACATTTACACAGCTAATCTCTTTACATGGCAGCTCGAGGGGTAAATATCGCCGCCTGTAATGAAGCACCATCGAGCTAAATGACTTTAAAACATCTAAGCCCCCCACTGCGAGATGTCGCTCTGTATAGACCTCGATCCCGCCTTTGTCCTCCGTCTCATCTCCGTATCAGTGGATCACAGACTGCTATCCTTAACAATCGGGCAACCGTGTCTCTTATCTGCACAGAATCACTTACAGCAGAGGCGACGTATTTAAAGATTTAGTCCATGTTTATCGCCGCAGGCCGGCGAGCAAACTATTGACTCATCTTAAACAATGTGGGACTCGAGGGGGAGCACGGGAGGACACTCAGGGCTGCCTTCACGTGCAAGAAAAACTCACATCATATAAAGGGGGGTCACATAAATCTCCTGTAGTTAAATGAAAAAAACAAAAACAGCAACAAAAATCAATGACATTAAACTCAAATTTAGACCAACCAATTATCCCTCAGTCCAGCCAAAAAGTCCAGAATCCTCTATTTTTCATACTATATTCAATCAAGACTGAAATATGAAAAATTAGCTGACATTTAGCCAAGAAATGTGATTAACCAAAGAGATATTATCACATATCTCATCACAGAGATAAATATGAAACTTAATGGTGATATTACAGTAGTCGAACTTATCAGTTTATAAGAGGTTCAAAAATGATTTTAAACTGCCTGATCTCCACAACTCAGCATCTTATAACTTTTAAAGATCACATTTTAAACATATTAAGGCATTTATTTTTGGCCACATGGGGAAGAACACTTGTAAACACATTTATGTGCTAATGTGAACATTTTGATTGATGTTGCCCTGGTTTGTTATGATTAAAGTTGCAGAAGCCTGAGGTGGAAGCTTATGAGGAGATGACAACAAGGCGTTTGAAAGCTTATCACTAATACACTGACATAAGATATATGACTTTGGCCCCACATAAATATGTACCGAGACTTCGGTTAAATCATCAGCAATGAATTGTACCTGTTCATGTGAGAAAGAAGTCCTTTGCATTTGCTCACACTTACAGTCACCATGCTGTTAAAGCCTGAATACATTTTAGTAACTATATTTTGCACTGGGACAAGTGACTCAATGGCACATTTAGCCACTGAAGTTCATTTATCTTCCATGTGGGCCAGTTTTATTCTTGTCTTTGTCCTGAGTGTTGAGCAGCCACACAGCAGGACCGACTGTGATACAATGGATCCAGACTGACAGCCAGTCTCATTATTAATAGCAGGCAGGAGTAGAAGCAGGAGAGACGGACTGGGATCCCGCTGCATGTGTGTGACTTTTCAAGGCTTTTCCTCTGCCTCCGCCGAGCTCATGCAGAGCTGCAGGTAACTCATCCAGAAACGAATCGACCGCTGCTGAAAATGTCGGTCTCGATACTGACACCAGACTTTTAATACTCGTCCTGTTACCTGCTCTGTCTGTCCTCATTAGCCTGCTTTTTGGGGCACCCTGGATGGGAGCTTGTGGAGTTTCCGTCTGTGTTGACCTGGTGTCAGAGTGTGCGGGCCGTCTGTTCGTGTCAGGAGCTTCAGGATCAAACACATGGTGACATTAAAGGGCGAGCACATGTGCACGCTAGAAAGGAAACATTCCTTAAATCGTTTGTGAATTCCTCAAATTACCCCCTTCTACAGCCATTTCTGGCTCGCAAGCAGAGATTAAAGGGAAATTTTCAGGGTCGTCTGGGTTAAAATCTCCTCTGACGCCTCTGATTTATCTCTCCAACCATGGCAAGAGGGCAAATTACAAATTTTCTGCTACAATCTGCTACTTATTTTCTGCACACCCACGCATCTTCTTGTACTTAAGCTCCGATGTGATTAATCACCTTTAATTGCCACTAAACACACTGAGGCAACAGAGCTTGACCTAGATTGCTTTAAGGGTCCTGCGCGACCCCTTGTGACACCCGTGAAGAGCCGAGGACCACTTACTATGTAGAGATTTAACACTCTGACGATGGCCCTTTACTCTTTTTAATGTGATTTACAGAGATTAACACAGACATCCTGTCACCACATAAAATCGTCTGACACAAATCTGTGGAGGCAGGCGAGAGCTGGGAGAGTCACACTGCGCAGCTCTGCTCGTCTTTTGTGACTGAAATTGACTTCAGAGACATGAAATTGATTACCATCGTGGTTTAGACACGGTCACACAGTCCGAAAGGGGCGGTTGGTGATAAAACACGGTGGGTTTTTACTGCCCCTGAGACCAGCTGAGAAGTTGAGAAGATGTCTGAGTGAACGGCAGAGAAGGAGCAACGATCTGTGGCAACATTAATTTTCACACAGACACACATGTTCTGCAGGAGAAGGAGGGGAATGGCTGTAAAGCATCTGGGATGGATTCCTCGTGGGGTCCGGTATCTTAGAGACCTCCGCTGCTCTGCGCAACATCAAGAGGGATTCGGTTGCCATGGCGGCAGGTGGTTCAACTCTTCCACCATAAGGAGGGAAATGTTTCACAAAAGATAGAGCGAGCACAGTTTGTCCCAGCTTACCAAGACAACGGATATGATGGTGCAGATTGAAAACCTTGGAGAAAATCCCAGTTGGCAAATGGAAAAGATCTTATCAAATGATACAAGCGAGCGTATTTTGGGCTCTGAAATGTAAACGCTGCAGGTGTGGATTTAAGATCTGTCGCTAAGAAACAAGGTTCAAGTTTCTTAGTGTACTTCAGCGATGATGCAAAATGCAGCAGACCTGTCACAAAAGCACACAAATCAAACAACCAACAACTTTGATCACTTTGAGTATAAAGGGAAAAGCAAGATATGTGTGTTTCTGTGTATTTTTACGTGGGTGTATGGAGGATATAGGTGAGAGCATAAATACAACATGTATTTGAGTAGTGGGTGGTTTTTATATATGGCAAAAGCCAAACATCAAAGCTTAACATATATATAATGGATCAAACTAAAACCCAGATATCTGCAATTCCTCTCAGCTGTACCGAGAGCTTTATTGTCTTTCAGCATATTGTTCTGATTTTAGCAGCCCACAGTTTTTGAAGGAGGCAGCTGCTCTCAACCAAAAACTTCCAAATATTCTCTGAACACTTTCTTCCCAGCACCAAACAACAGATGGGCCGAGTTGGCAATTAGCAGCGACATGTTTTTATCGTGAGTTGGTGGAGACCAAAACAGAAGTTTCTCACTGACATTTGCTTGTTGCTGATGTTGCTCTGTACCTGCTGTGTGAATAAAATGTCTGTGTTGTCTTTGAGTCAAGTTGCCAAAACAAATACTCTGGTACTGCTTTAAAAGGTGCACAGGTAAAGATAATAAACACAAATCACGGTGTGCACTGTGTGCTTCATTTTCAAATTTCATCTTCAGCTTCCCTTTGTAGCGTGCACACTGTACGTGCAAGAAATGCACAGAAATCAACAAGGTACGACGTAAATAGAAGCATACATTGTTTTGACTTAATTATGCGACCACGGATTGGACTTTTCTGAAATTCAACATTACAGAGTGTCGGCTCACAAAAGTTGGCGTCAACAGCAAGTAACGTATGAAAAAAATCTTGAGAACAACCAGATTTAAGTCAGCGCCACCGCTTTGGGTTCATCTTTCAGTTTCTACACTGTACCATGTGTGTATTATGTACAAGCACAAGTGACGCATCAGAATCTTCAAGATATCTGCAAGACGTGGAGTACAGCCTCATTCCTTGATGAATTATGTGAGGAACACCCCGAAGCTCTGAAAGATGCTCATCCTGAACGCTGCCAGCTCCGAGCTCTCAGCCATCTGTTACAGTTCTGTAGGCAGCAGCTTCAGATAACAGGTCAGAAGCAAGCAGGTGCCGTGATAAAAGCCAAAAACAGGGCGACAGGCTGCACACTGCCACCAATATACCTGCTGCCATAGATAGTCTTTTTAAAAAATGCACCTTCTGCTCCTTTTTCCCCCCATTTTGGATCCAAGAGAGATGAATCAGGAGAAGATCAGCAGCTTCTCAACTGATGATAGTTCGATGTGAGTGAAATGATCAACCCCCCCTTCTGGTTTTTCCATCAATTTTACAATTGCCGTGTTCATCCGACATGACGCACTATCTCACCACCATCTAGAGGAGATGATTGGACTGGAGGTCTGTTAAATGGCTGTTTTCGAGACACCCAAGGCCAATTCTGACTTTAAATGACGAGAACGTCTTATCCACACCTGTTGGGGGTTGATGGTGTGTGTGTGTGTGTGTGTGTGTGCGTGTGTGTAAGGCACAAAAAAAACCCTCAATGCATCCACCACATTTCAGGTTTTTCTGATGGAAAATCACCAGACATCACTCTCCCTGCATGTGTGTGTGTGTAACAAGTACTGAAGAGCATCTATATCCAGCTCCACATCCTCCCTCGCCACTGGAAGCTGAGAGCGTGGAGGTGAGGGTTACTGCTGCAGAGGCGTAGATAAACTCGGCTCTGCAGCCTGCCTGCCCACAACAGCTCGGCTACCAAAATAGCCTCTCGGTCCACACTGAAGGTTTGCATCTGCTGGCTCTTACTAAAGCATAACTCCAATATTAGCCATGCCCTATGATCCCTGGTGGGGCTGTAAGCTGTCAGAGGAGTGAAACACATACATGCATACAGATAGATAAATAGATAGATAGATAGATAGATAGATAGATAGATAGATAGATAGATAGATAGAATCTGTTCTTAAAGTCATGCCAGACTCACTGTGCAACTTGAACTCATCGTTTAAAGGAGAAGCTTCCTGTTGGTGGAGGCCTGTTCTCGGGTGTCCACTCGTGAACTGAATTTCAAACAGAGCCGAGAGCTTTGCGCACTGAAGGCAGCAGAGTTTGGAGCCGTGCGCGTCCTCCCTCCTCCTCTCTTCGCTCTGAATGAAATCCGAGTTTGTGGCACTCGTCTCATCCACCTTTCTGACTGCACTGCGCGTAACGAGGCATTCATTTAGACCTAACGTGACAGGGTGGATATTCTCACACAGCTCCCTTTACAAATGGTTCTCAAGGCAAGACTTGTTGCTCGGCTCAGGGGGAGGATGGCTCTGATGAATGACAGACAGAGAAGGAGAGAGAGAGAGAGAGAGAGGACGCGCACAGAAAGCCAACACAGCTCCGCAGCCTCGCAGTATTTACGCACGTACCTTGTGCAGTTTCCACATCGCGCCCAGAGCTTTGACCTCGTGCGTGCCGTGCTTCCCTTCCTCCAAACACTGATAGCACACCGGCATCTTGCACTGCACGCAGTACATGCTCAGGTTCTCCAGTTCGTGCTCCGTGCAGGTGGAGATCTTGCGGGGACTGGCGCGGCGGCTGATCCGGCCCTGAGCCGGCGGCACCAGGCGATGTTTGGCGAGGGGCCCGCGGGGGGGGTGGCACCGCAGGCGGCACGGGTCGCAGTAGAAGACGTCGCACTGCTCGCACATCACCGTGGCCTCCTTCGGGCTCTTCTCGCACAGCTGGCACTTGAGCGCGGCCGCTTTGCTCTGCTGGTACCGGTCCACCACCCCCTCCAGGACCCGGTTCTTGGGGAAGCCGCGGAGCCCCCGGTCGTCCAGGATGAGGCTGCGGTGGCACTGCGGGCAGGTGATGCAGGAGTTGCGGGGGATCGGCGGCAGGGAGCCGGGCTGCGGGAGCAGGTGCTGCTGCGGAGGCGGAGGCTGCGGGACGGTCGGGGGGAAAACCCGCACCCCGTTCGGCGATTTTTGGCACGGGGTGGTCGGCGCGCTCACGAAGCCCCCGTATGAACCGTAGCCGCTGTCCGCCTCGCTGTACAAACTCATCTTATCCAGATCCAGGTAGTCGTAGTCGGAGACGCCGGAGCCCGACGCCCTGCTGCTCTGCGGGGACTCCGCGTCGGGCGTCTGCACGAGAATATTCCGGGCGCACGCCAGGCAGATGTTGTGGGAGCACGGCAGGATGATGGGCTCCCGGTAAAAAGAGCCGCACACGGGGCACTTGAGCTCTTCCTCCATCTCATCCATGGCTGCTGCTGCTGCGGGGGCTGACAGGCTGCTCTGACTCTGACCGGCTCTCTGCGCGTAAACACGGAGCTGCCGACGCGTCCTGCCGCGATCACTGCATGTGCAACCTTGACCGGAGGAGAAGCGACTGCACCGAGGAGGCGGGGCGACCGAGGAGGCCTCCACCAATGAGCGAGCAGCGTGAGATCAGGCTGGGCTGCCATTGGACGAGCTGTGGATCCCAAACAATGATTGGACGAGTCGCCAATCAGTCAGTCAGGAGAGACTCCTTAATGAGCTTTAAGGAGAGATGGAACAACAGATAGAAACACTCAGCATCTAATTCCAGTCAATTGTTCGGTGGATTATAGAGGAAACAATGGCAGACTGTCCTTTAAATACAGCATAAATTAATATAAATTAATATTATGATTATGGAGGCATAACTGCAGATTGTTTCCTTTATATGGTTTTAACAAAAAACACACAAACACAAAGAAAACTGAGTGTATTGTTAAAGAAAACGCTCATTTAAGCCGATTAGGCTGGCAGTGGAATAAGTATTTACTTAACAGAGAAGCAGGACAACAGTGTAAACATTTTTATTTACAAGAACAGGTCCTGTGTTATCAGCTGAATGTATGTAAGTATCAAAGGTAAAATTAGGATTTCAGAATGACATCTGTTTATGTTATATGACATTATTTTAGCATACTGGATTATCGTCATTATGTAGAAAGCATTTTAGTGATTAGTGGTTTAATTTACACTAATAGGCTACAATATGTTTTATAAGCTCATTACATGTTGAAATGAAAAAAATCCTCATTAACAAAGTGGCTTGTGCTGCTGCAGCGTTGAACCTTGTGATCTTTATGATTAGCATTTTAAAGTATTGATGAATCTATTGATTGTTTTGTCAATGAAATATCCATAAACTAATGAAAAAAGACAATCAGAAACTCAAAGTACATGATGGCATCTTGAAATGGGTTTTGTCAAACCAGCAGTCTAAACAACAACAACAACAACAACAACAACAGTAAAAAGGTAAAAGATATTTAACTTACAATCATTTAAAACAAAAGAAAAAACAGCATCATACAGCTGTAAAGCATATAGAGTGATGTTAAATATTTTCCCAATGCTGTAAAGAAACACTAAAGTAAGTTACCAATACTCAGCCTTGTACTTAGTCATTTCTCTGACTGACAGGATGCATTATTTTGAGACTGTTTAAACCAGGATGTGCAACAACAAGAGTAATAACAAAGAAAAAAGTCCATGCAACTTTGCATAGCTGCTGCACAGCGTAAACTTGCAGAAACTGTGTTGTTTGTTAGTTGAAAATCTTCTCCTCTCTGCTGCTCTGGGAGCAAAGATCACTCCTGGAGGAGAGTGAAAAGATGGAAACTGACACCTTGTGAGATAAGATAAAGCAACAGCTCTGCACTGCACTCAGAGGAGGTTTTTCTCTATGGCATCCAAAGCCTCCATCTCCATTTCTATGGCCAAATACCTCAGTCATCTCTGAGACATCCATGGCAACGTGAGCTCCCGCTTTTAGTCCTCAGTGAGGTTGTTGATAGGGAAATTAAATACAATAATCCTATTTAACAGAATGCCACTTTTTGAGACCCGCACAGGGCAACATGAGGCCACTCAGTGTGATTACATTTGCATATTTTGTAAAGCAGATTGAGAATAGGAAGACCATTTATATGGACGTCTTTGTCTATTAAAAATAAGCAGTCTGGCATTCAGTAATGTGTCCAAAATATCTCAACGTAGGCTGGCTGAAAAACATCAATCAAAGTGTAGATGTGAATAATCTTGGATAATTAATAGAGCAAACATACTCAGAAAAAAATTAAAAGACAACATGGATTTATAATTGGCAACACAGCCAATAATTTATATCTACTCATCAAATGATCCTCACATAAACTTATATATTTCCACATAATAATTATCTAGAAACTCTCTTATGTAACACTGTTCATGCATTGAGAGACTTTCTGTCAGCGGTGGTTCTGCACACAATTCTCTAACATTTGTGAAAATATACAACAAATGGCAAGTTTATCCATGTAAATATTTCCCCAGATTTAACCAAATACAATGTTGATTCAAACCAAATGTTTGTAACAAGACCATCAGCTATTTTTGGACGCCCGCTTGCTGACGCCTCCAGCATGATGACATTGTTCTCTGTGTAATCTCCCCAGTTTGGGGCCACGCTGCACCTTCCTGTTCGCCTCCTTCGAGCAGACCAGTAGCCAATCCTTCAGAAATCTCCATTTCATCTCTTCTTCTTTTTGTGCCCGGGCCAAAACTCCCCCGCTGCCAGGACCGACTTCACACTGGTCGGCTCTCAGAGAAAAAATCTTCACAGATTTCTTTTTACTTTTCTACGATCGCATCCCAGAAAGTCTGTGATTAAGTTCCTGTTTGTTGATGACCTCACGTGCAGTAACGCCAAAGAGGCCTCATGAGGACACATTTAAAGAGCTGCTGATTAAATGGAAAAGGAAAAGAGCAGCATTTTTGCCAAGCCAAATGATGCTTGCTAAACTTTTCACATAATGCCAGGACATATTGCAGAAGGAAATGGTGGCAGATTTACATCTCCAAATTCTTAGTAATTTTTAAAACAATGCGTCCTTTATTTTAGAATGAGGTAGATGCAATCAGGTTTCTCATTTCTAGCCTGCAAACATCGATTGTGCCAGCTGAATTAACAGCTTACAGCAGATTTTATCAGCCACAGCTGAGAAAAGTGAAAAGGCTTTTAAGACTTGGACTAACTAATGAGTTTGGCAAATTACCGCATAAGTAATGTTGGCTGGATTTGCTCCAGTTTCTTATTCAATATAAAACAGTTACCCACAGTCTGGTATATTGTATGATGTTCCCTCCACCTCATAGCGAAGGTGCAAGTTGTGAACTGAACGTCTTTTTTTTTTTTACTTTAAACTAACCCAACAAAATAATGTAGTTGATGATGCACAAATTGTAAGCTTTAGTAGTGAAGCTTGATTACCACTGTAGGTAGTAATTACACACGGTTTGATTGCAGTTTATGTCAGAGCAAGAAAACACATCATGTAATCCATTCCTTACACTTTCACTCTCGTGGTTCAGGCTTTAGAATAAAATTTTTAAGCTCCCTCCAGACTTTTTAAATGCTGAATATTGGATTTACTTCAGCCTCTTGCAAAACGCTTCAGTGTGCAAAGATTGAAGAGTCCTGCTGTGTCCAGTTAAGGTTGTTGGATGTGTTGTGTTCATTTCAAAGACATTTTAACTTTAAATTTGCAGGCATGTCTGCTGTTGGAAATCTCATTAAAGTGTTGTTAGTTTAAGCAGTGTTCAGCCTGCAGTTCAAGTGGTTTATTGGAGTCTGCCCCTCCATCGATAAGGGATAAAGTCTCCTTCGTGTGTTGTTCTCGAGTCTATCAACTCTTCCCACCACAGACTCTGCAGCCCCAAAGGCATCAAGCTGTCTGAGTAAAGAAGTACACTGAATGCAGGAGCTTTACACTACACAGCTCAGACTAGATAGGAATCTCCACGGGACGCAGCGGTGATATTGTCAAGATAAGAATAGAAGCGGCTGGCATTTTTTGTCATGATGAAGAAAAGTTGTGGTTTTATAACTCCTCAAAGGATGAAGTTAATGTAATTTTGGAGAGTGGATGGTTATACTGTGTGTAAAATTACACGATGAAGCAAAGTTTCTTTCCAAACAAGCTTTGACATCTATTTTGTTTCCAATTAAAGATGAAAAAGTAGAATTTCAATTGATTTGTAGTGAAAAAAATGTTAGTGGCAGCCAGGTGATGATTGTTAAAGATTTTTATGTGCATGGCAACTACAGCATGGTTAAAGATCCAGATTAAATGTCACTGTTTGTCCACAACCTCAAGCTCAACAATTTATTGTTTCAGGACAACTAGCACATCAAAATGTTTGTCCCTCTCTCGCCTGGCTTGACACATTTCACATTTTGCTCAGGACATTGACCAGTAGGAGTACAGACATTGTACAGATGTTGTATGAAATAATGATTTTTACGCTTTCTTTCTTTTTTATAACACACACCACATTGGATAACATCAGTCTCCAAATGACATGTGATCAAGTTTAAAGATAGTAGACCAAAACACTTGGCTAAGATTTGGAAAAGTTCACACGTTATAAATACAGGGCGTACTGCTTCCTGCTTTGGGACTAAATTGGACATTTGTGTGCAGATTTATCCAACACACATCATTAGACTATTTATATAATGCATCTTAAGTTGGCAAAGTTCATGGCTTTACTTAACTTTCAGAAACTTCTGCATCAAACTTATGTTGGCAGTCAAAAGATCACTTACGCTCTCACCTCCAGCAACCTTTCCTTATGCAGCAGCGCTCACATTTTCACCAGCTGCTGTGATGGTTCTCTGTAGCAGAACGGGCACTTTGGGTGACAAAAGTCCAAGGTCACTCTGCTCACTTCTGGATATCATAGTGTGCTGAAGCATCTTCTATAACTTCAGATAAACTCATGTTTATGGATTCAGCACCATCTGTGCCCTTTACAGTGACCTGAAAAATGCATTTTCCTGATGCAATATTTGCAAATTAGGCCTTCAGGGGAAGAAACTGAGAATGATGCTGCGTATTTATGATTATCATTTCTAAACTCAATATGCTTCAGAATTAATGATGGTAAACAAAAACATAGAGAAGCTTTTGTCTGAGTTATTAAAGTGTCATTTTGGCATCAAGAATGATATGCCCTGAAGAAGTGGGAGGATAAAGAGAAAACTAAAGAGGTTTTTTACTAACATGTAAATGTTACACATACAGGTCACATGGCCGTTTTGCATTCAGCTACCTCTCTCACCTTAATTCAGGGAGAACATAGAAACATTTTACAGCTTGTTGTGTGCATTAGTTAGGGAAACATCAGGAAGTGGTGTGACAATTTCAATTAGCAGATAACATTATTCAAATTTTCGATTTGATCCTTCTGATCACAAGTTTCTAACCTTTAGATTGGATGCAAATGAGATCAAAAGAGACACAGGGACCAAACACATTTGCAGGGCTTTCTGTCAAGACGTGCAGCATTACTGCCATCAGGGAATGATCGATCCAGTGAAACCAGAGGACAACAGTGTTTGTTCGTGTTTTTGCATGCTGAGTTTAAATATTGCATTTCTGTGCAGGGAGCAAGAGGAATGCCATAATGATGTGTTTCTTAGCCACTGGTTTAGACTGGCTCTTTGCCACTCGGTGCCATGTTGTCAGTGAAAATACAAAGCCCAAGGCAGCTGAAACTGCAACTGCAATGCATTAAAGTGCTGGGTGGTTATTTCTCTCCGTCTGCTTGTTGCACACAGCCTTCCTATGAGAGGGGTCAGGGTCAGAGTTATTGTGAATTCCCACGCAAAAAAGCAAGCGTTCAACAGTGTGCTGATGCATCTGCAGAGGAGAGCAACACCAGAGAAAGCGCCAGTGTCATTTTACTGTATGTGTGGGCTGCATAAAGAGACATGTGAGCAGGGAAAGGCCTCCACGTGCAGCATCGCTCGTCACATCTGCGGTGCAAAGAGGCCGTGCTCTGCAGGGAATCTATGCTGCAATTAATAGCCTAATGATTTTTTTTTTATTCCAGCTAGGATGGGGATTTGCTGCTAAACCAAGAGCTCCTGTTGCATGGGGAGTCACACAATGTTCTCCTAACCCAGAGAAACCTGAGGATTGGGTACAGAATGTAGGATATTGATTCTTTGCACCGTCTTGAAACATGCAATCAGTCATATGTATGAGTTTCTGAGGTCCTGTGTGTACAAATTATGTGACATGTTTGAAATTAGGTGAGCCACACGAAAATCAATGTGTCTCTAGAGATCATTTATCTAAATAATATAACTGTGTGGTTCAACAAGGCTTCAGTGTTTTTTTGTTTTTTTTATTAAGCATTTCCCCCTCCAAGGACTAACTGATGTAATCCTCTGACTAACACAGAAATTGGTGCTGGGCAGTGTATTAAAGGAAGCCCAGATGGACAGCGTATTGTTTTCCCTCGTCTCCTCTTTTTATGTGATTTTAACATGCAACATTTTCAACAATACAGTTGCAGTGTGCTTCACGAGCCTCAGTCCACACATTCAGTCCCTCTCCCAACCCCCATCCGGCATCCCCGCTAATGGAATCGGCTCTTGTTACTGTGGGCTTTATTACTGGCCCGAGGACTCCTTTGTTTACCTCCCCATTTAGTGAAAACAGAGCAGGTGCAAGAAAATGGAGCAAAAAAAAAAAAACCCTGTATGATGTTACAGCCAACACTAGTATTCTTCATGGGGAGGAAGATGCCAGGACTGTGTTTAAAAAAAGATGGGAGAAAAAATAAATTCCGGCCCAATGAAAGTTTGATGGCGATATCCATCAGCGTGCACAAAGCATGGGAAGTCCATTGGGAGTTGTGATGAACGGGGGAGCAGCCTGAAGCAGAGACATTTAAACCCATTAAACAGCTTTATCAAATATGAAGAGCCATTAACTACAGTTGGTGAAATTTAAGTCCCCTCTATCTCCACGCTGTACAACCTCAGGGATCAGGACTCATAAAGCGAGTGATGCGATTTCAAATCTCAGAGTGATGGAGGAAGCAGTTTTACTGTTATTCAACATCTAATGTAATACAAAGTCCAAATTGTGCTATGTGATCCACTGTGATCAAATAAATCTTCTACATTTCCACTCACAAACTCGTCCCACAAGAGAAGATAACTTGAGAAACTTGTGGCGTTTCTGTGGTCAGCCGCGTTGAATATTTGCTCTGGATGTATTCACAAATTCACAGCTCTGAACGACATGTGGGAGACATTTTTTCACAGTGCCAGAATCAACCTGATGACTGAGGTTGGTCATCAAAAGGTCAGTTTGCCGTAGGAACAAAAGGACAGCAATTATCACCCCTACAAAGAAATTAAGCCATATTTACAGAAGCCCCTATAAATTAGCTATTGTAAGTGCATAAGGTCACCAACCAAGGTCTTTAACCACATTGCAAACTTCTTATTTATCTACAATAATCACCCTTACAAAGACAAAAGGCTTTCAGATCATTTTGGTATCTGTTTACATGCCTTCTGAAACATTAAGGATTTCTTATTAATGCTGGTTAAAAGGTAGTGTGCTAGTTGGACGACCAAACATCTAGCTTGGTTGCCCGCTAAATAGTCTTCTATGCTGTCACCTCCTTCCTGTGTTTACTTTGTTTGGACTCAGAAAAGCTTTAAATCTGGAGATTTTACAAGGATTGTACATTTTGCTCTGATTACTATAGAGTCCTTTATTCTTTCTCTTTGTTTTTTGATTACTCCATTCCTCCCATCTTTCCTTAAATTTATATCAATTTTACAGCCAGCCACACCCAGATTTCCCCGTAAATCTGTCCTTTCTGCCATTGAGACTTGACCTCCCACAGGCACTAGATGAGAATGGCGAGGTTGGCTTGGTGACCATTGATCCACTGGTTTGCTCATTGATGCCTCCCCCCATCTCAGCAGCAGCGGCTCCCCGGGGAGCAATAAGAGGTGAACACCAGCCTCGACAGGAAAGGACATTAGAAAGCCAGCATTCAAGTCTTGGCTTTGGCCTTGCTGGGATAAATCACAGTGAAGGGCTGTGATTGAATGGCTGTATTTATATTTTTCTTGGAAATCAGCATACGTCTTGTGGGAAGCATAAATCATTGGTTTATTTAAATTTACACACAAAAAACAGCCCTATATTTCAGTGCAGGTTTATTCATTCATTGCCACAGAATATAAACATAAAGCACCTTCCAGTATCAGTCTTTAAAATACAGGAGGCACAATGGCATCATTAAGGACAGCCTGTTAAAGTTTATATTTAAGTTAGTTTAGTTTAAAGATATTTTTACAGCTTTATGACCTTTTATGTGTGTCCATTCTACAGAAATATTTTCAAACACTTGTCTCTTTGCTGACCAAATTATATAACTAAAAGTATGCATGACCCATTAGTCAGACTGGCCACAGTTACATGAAAATAATGAAGCATTCAAAGCAGAGGAAACTACCAGCCCTGTTATTTAAATGGCTTAAATCAGCTACTTTGGTTGTGTTACGTATTGTGAACAGTTTGTTAACAAGTAAAACCAAATACAAACTAACTGAATAGATTAATTTAAAGTCTGTTAAGATGTACCTGTCAGTGATTGTGGCTTTGCAGCCTTTTCACCACAGGTTTGTACACATTTCTGCAGGTCTTTTCACCAGGTGTTATGGTTTTAAGAGAGCACTGCAAGACCCAAATGCAGATGGGATGAGGCAGAGCTGATATGGACCAAAACACACTTTAATGGAGTCTCATGGGCAGGTAAACAGACACGTACAAGCAAGGTGTACTATGGGAAAACACTCAGAATAAATGAGTCCCATTGTCAGACAAAGTAGTTCTGGATCTTGTACGTAAGTGTGGCTGATGGGGGAATGAAGAGCTTGTGGAGAAATAGGAAAGGACACTATCAGGAATGAGGTGATTGCCAGAGAGATGAAAGAGGCTGCAGGAAGGGCCTGAAAAGTCTTGAGGTCAAAGGATGGCATAATGCAGGTATGGCGGACCAGAAACATGGCTGGAAATGAAGGACAGAACAGATCAGAGATTCACAGCAACTCTGACTCGCCGACTAGGAGGCCAATATGAGTATATTTGCGGTCTAGACTTTAATAATGTGAGAGCGGGGCATGACCAAAGGTAGAAAAACACTGGGATGTTCCTTTAACACCCTGAGCTTCACAGGCCAAGCTTACCTCTAAACACAAGGTGCTATTTGTGGCCTGTTCAGAAATAGAAGCTTAAATGGGCCAAAGACAGCTGAGTTTGTTGGAAAGCCTCTCCGGTTAATGCACCACGAACTACAACACAGACCATCACTGAAAGATTTAAAATGTCATCGTACAGTAGGTCTACCCCGAACTAATATTAGACCCCTCACACTGTACTACACAGAGACACTGAAAAACAGGAAAGAGCCAAAAGTACACATACGGCTGAAGCTATGGAGAGTTTTTGTTGTTGTTTTTAATGGAAGCAAACTACTCTCATTTATATTTCACATGCTCCTCTTTGCTATCTGTGTCACATCACAGGTAAGAACAGTCAGTTCTGTACATTCAGTTCAGCCCACACGGGTGTCTAGTTGTCAGCGTTTCTCTATTTTTAATTAACCTTATTTAATGCAACTCAGCCCAGACTTCATGTTCTTCTGTGGATATGTACATGCATTTTTAGGCCGTGCATGCCTTTACATCTGCAATTCAGTAATTAAAGCACAGTGATTCAGCAAGTGGTTCAGTGATTCAGCAAGAAGCTACCATGACAACACAGTCCATCATGGCTGGGAGCAATATTTTAAAAATTTACACTTGAGTTTTGTCTCCGTGATGAAGTGGGATTGCAACAGATTGCGGCAAAGAGGGGGAAAAAGGTGAAGAGGAAAACAAGTCACACAAAGACAGACTGCAGCAGCCTTGTGTTAGTTTTGGCTCAACAGTTTGGTGCTATTTTTCTTTTTTTACACTGAGCAAGCATTGTGGATTTTGCCCTGCTAAATCACATGGACGTGTACATTTCAAGGTGAAGCTGCACTTCCTGGAGGAGAGAGAAATAAAAAAAAAAAAATAACCTTATATGTTCTTCATTTATGGTAACAAAAAAAATGACCCCAAAGCTTCAGTGAGTTCCTCCTGGTTTTATGTAAATAGTTGGTAAGTAGACCAGAGAATAATTAACATTCTACTTCTAAGAAAATCTGTTTTGTGCTTTGTAATGCGGTTTGTACTTTTTTACCACAGTCCTGCTGTGAGACGTTATGTTTTTTCTCTAGATTAGCGATAGCTGTTTCAAACCTCAGAAGATAAAGGCCACTATAGTAAGAATAAAGAATGGAAACGGGATGTCTTGCCCGTTTTTGGTTTTCATAAATTATTTCTAAATCTTCTCTGATATACGCTTATAATTAATTCGGAAGCCAGTTGGCACATTTCAAAGCATTGTAGTCTTTGTTTTTGGATTTTTTTCAAAAGTCTGAAAATGAGAAAAGTAGAAATTTGAAGAGGAAATTGCCTTGCAAAGCTGTTAGATGAAAAATAACTTTGAAGAACTTTAGCTTATCTCTGTTAATTCAACGAGGCATCTTTGTGAATCAGAGCTTCATGCGGCTGCCAGCTCTTCTCAACAGCAGCGTTAACGCTCAGTTTCCCTAAAGGTGCGTTACGACGAGAGAAACCTTTTACATCACATCCCAAAGAGGTGTCTGTTTCAAAGCACATGTCTATTTTTGTAAAAGGAATAGCATTTACTCACGTACTTTGCTCAAGGCAGGAGGCTCGTTACGTAAATACCATATTTTTATGCTTTTCGATGAGTGTGTGTCTGTGTGGGTGTTTGTCCGTGAATGATTCGCAATTGTGCGCCTCCCACCTCTCGCTATTCAGACTGTTTCCTCTCAGTTGCCTGTCCTGTCCTCCCACTGCTACCAACAATCCTTCCTGCCTCTCAGACAGCAGCAGAGGCCTGTGCGAGCATCATCTGTCACTGAGTCATGAATGACTGTACATACATGGGCATTGGGCATTCTTAGAAACAAGGAAATCCGCCTTATATAAGAGCCTCGTTCTGTTTATGGATAAACATGAACAGGAATGATTTTATTTTAACATCACAGGCCCTGCAGGGAGGGAAACAACGTGAGTTGTTGCGTCTGTGTTTGAAAGCTGAGAGTATCTCACAGAGATTTGTGGTGGAAGTATTCAGATCTTTAACTAAAAATACTATTACCACACTGCAAAAATACTCCATTACAAGTCCTACACGGAAAATGCAACTATGAGCAAAATGTACTAAGTATTAAAACAAAAATACTAGTGGGTGCAGGAAAATGTTCCGCATGACTGTTGTACGTTTATATATGTAAATACATATTAGAATGTGTATAATGCAAACTTATAGCATTCAAGTAAAAATTGTTCCATGCCTTCTTAAATGCAGCTATTGTTTGATGAAAAGTACGCGAATCAGCAAATAAGATTTCTTCTCCCTTTTTTTGCATCGCTTCTTTTATTTGTCATTATACAAAACAGGATTGCACTGTGAAATGCTGTATTGTAGCCTCCTCCAGGGTACACACACTAAAAATATATAAAGACACATCACGATACTTAAATTAGAATAGAATACAAACAATAAAATGCGTTTATAAAAAAATCTAAATACAACTATATGAAATGAACACTAAAGGCAGAAATATCAAGGAAAACTGAATTATCTTTAGAAGGAAGTTATGTATTTAAACTAATAAGTACATCTTTGTATCTTTGTCATGTGATGTTGCGCAAATGGAAAGACTGGTGGAAAGTCTGGCAGGTTTACAAAATGTTGATTAATGTGAAATGAAATTAAATGAAATTGATTTGTTTCTTTCACTGATCACTCCTGAAATATGAACTTTGAAGTCTGCGTCACTGGAAGATGTCGTCCACAAATTTAATTCCTGCTTTCCTCCTGCAGGAAAGCAGAGCCTGTGCCTACAGATCAAGATATAAATGTCTGACCATTCAGATAACCTGGAGTAACGCTGCACTGAAATCAATAGACTTGAGGCCATTCGAAAGCATTCACATTAGTCTTTGTGCTGGCATACGCACACATTACAATAATCCCTCAAAGATACAAAACAGCATCTTTAAATCTAATTTGAAGGAGTTTGTCAGCTCCATTCTGCCACAGATGAACAGTCATTTGTGTGTTTCAGATGTGTCACCATTAAATATGCCATTAGCAGCAAATGAGATACCAGAAGATGCCATTTATTTCACTGCTTTTAATGTCACGTGGTATTCAACACCTCATGCTTTCACTTTCAGATGTGCACAGTGAAGTGTCAACGTTGATGCCAGCACGTGCGAACGTTAATGGTCTCCTCAGGCTCTTAGTGTTAATACGTTTGAAGTTTGTGTGGAGGCAGGGAGCCGTGGCGGGTGAATCATCCACACTGAGTCGCAAATAAAATAAAACAAACAGAGAGAATCATTGCTGCTTTTAAATTAGATTGGACGAATGTTAAAGTACATTGTGAGCAAAGATGAGGGTGATTTGAGTTCTGAGGCTTTCTGCTCTGCCTCCTCTGGGAGTATTCAGGTAAAAACAACCTTTAATAACTATAACTCACCATGAAGTAGGGGAGAGAAGTGAAGCACAATACATTCAGAATAAAGCCTGCTTTCCGTGCAGCGTTGTGTCTTCTGTCCACTTCTTAAGAGAATTACTTTTTTATTTATTTAGACAGAAAGAGAACACAAAAAAACCCAGAAACAAATAACACAGCTCTGTGAAGCTGCACACTACATAGACACAGATGCGCTTTGAGCTTAATGCAAACAGCAGCGCGCCAACATGCTCACAGTTTCGAGTAATATTTTATCAGGTTCACCATCATGCTAACGCTTAATTAGCTCTAAACAAAGTACAGGTGATGGAGCTGTCAGTCTTTTGAATGTATGAGGCTGAGAACCAAAATACTGAACAAAGTCATCGTTTTGATTGATTGATTTTGGGGGGGATTGAAAGGATGCAGAAATTTATTACAGTTCATCGATGAGGAGTGCATGAATTGCACCCACATCTTCCAGCAATTTTTGAGACTTTTGACGTCACCCTTTTGGTGGAAAAGTCAGTGGATCACTAAAGTCGGTAGTCTTATTCATCTAGATGTTGTTGAGATGTTTTAGTGTGGCTCAGAGTGGTGAACCAACTGACTGACTGACACAGTATGTGTGTCTCTGTGGCTAAAAAGGCTCCAGCTTCCACACTGTTCATCCCATTTTGACGTTAATGAAATCCATGTGCAGGAGTGCGGAGCCAACACAACAAGATGTGTCATTGTTCTCGTTCATCTGACAGCATGCTGATGCTCTGACAGGTTCTATAGCACAGCGGGGTGTCTCATCATTAAGCACACACTTAATAATATAAAATTACTGAGGGTGGTGAACACACGCTTGCTATTACTCACATGTCAATCTTCCCTATTCTCGATTATGGCTGTTTGTACAGCAGAGCACTACATGTGTGTTCATTTTTCCTTCATGCTGCAGAGTTGGTTAAATCTACGCCGTCCTCTTCCTAACCTGTTCAGTGCGCTGTTGGTTCTTCTCCAGCTTGGAAGTCAGGGAATTGAAAATGTTGAACGAGATGATGGACCGTGTAGGATGAGAAGAATAAAGTCTTTTGTTCCAGATGAATCCAGGCCTTCTTGCACACGTGTAAATCCAATTAGAGGGACCAGAGGAGTTGGCTTTCCCCTGCTGATGCCTGACACATTTACGGAGCCTCATAAAGAGGCATCCCGGGCTGCACACTATTAACCAGGCACGCTCCTGAACTAATCAACTGCACGCAAAAACCCAGGTGTAGCTGTCCCTGCTGCACTGTAAAAGCCAAACAGGATATGCAAACAAACACACTTGTCTGTTTCTCATTAAACGAGCAGACACTTGTGCAGATCTTCTTTTAATGGGACAGATCAAGTGATTCTCATTTGAATATCTCTGACCTCTTTTTCTCCCCTGTCTGTTAAATGTTTTTCAGCACTGCATGAGCTCTGCATTCCCCGAGCCGTAACTAAATATAACAGAATATCAGAGAGACGTTAAAGCTGTAGGTGCTCTTATTTTGAAAAAAGACCAAATATACATTCCTGCTCCTCTTACTCAAGTATGATGTTGTACAGTACATAAAGTCCTTCCTTACAGTGTCGCTCATCTAATCCTCTGTTTTTACCTCTCTTCATATTCATCACTCTTCTTCTGTTTACTTATCTTTCCTACGTAGAAAGTGCTTTCAGTGTTTCCATGAAGATGGTAGAGCAGCTGTTTATGTTAAGTGATCCATTTCACTAGATTGTTTGTATTGATAGGGGAAAATGAAAACACATATAGAAATCCAAAACTGAGGTGCATCAGGATGCATCACGATACATTTAGTAATCGAGTCATGACCCTCTGAATTAAACTGTTAGGCAATGGCTCCCAACTCTAGTCAGGACATGTTTTAGCAAATATGACTAAAAGTCATTTACATAACATTACATAAATTACCTTTTTCTACTTTTAGAAGGTTTTATTTTGAATAATCTGGAAAATGTAAAGAATTTTAAAATATTAACAAGTTTATCTGGCATCAAAAAATGCAAATGAGGCAAAGATTCACAGGAGATATATAAGCTATTTGGTATCATAATGGAATAAAAGTTCATTCACTGTAAATAACCCTTGGTAAGACAATCTTGAAGCGTTGACACAATCACTTCTGACGCAGTAATATAAGCCCTCAGTGGAAGTTATAAAGTGTCTGTAAAGATCAGGACTCTGGAAAATGTTTCGCCTGTGATGATTCAAGGTGTCGGATTGTAAGCTGAGCTCAGCAGAATCGGCGGTGCTCTCCCCGGCCCACTGACCCACTGTCCAACTGATCCAGTTTTTACCCCGCCCTCCTTCTCTTATGTCACTCAGTGCATCACTCCCTCCCTTCCCTTTCCTTCGCACGCCACACTGCGACACAGCAGCTCTGCTTAAACCTTAAAGCACTGCAGTGATAAGCCAGGGGAATCACTTATTGCAGACACATACAGAGCAATGTAGACACAGAACCAGTATCTGATCATTAATGAAATGGATGACAATGCATACAGAGATAAGGAGGCTTAACGAAACATGCAAAATGCATGTTTAAACAGCCTAAAGGAGATCCAGTGACATGTGACAAAACACGTCATAAGCCAGCCATTGCATGTAACTTGCATTTTCCACAGACGGATGCATCTAATAGTACTGAGGAGGCTCACAGTGAGATTAGACTAAACCTATTACGGAAATCAAATTTAACACTCACCTATGCTCGGCTGTGGCAGGCACCTAAAGAGTCTCTCAAATAAACTTGCTGCAGCCAAAACTGTGCTTCAGTGTTGGTTAAACATTTTCCTCTGGTGACGGACTCCTGCATGCTGGGTGGCTGTCAATGTAATATAGAGTTATCCTTCAAGATATCACACATTGCTCTGTTGTGTTTTTAGCCTGGATTTATGCACCAGCTGTTTGTAACTCCATCCTCAAGTTTGTGCGTCAAGTCCTCCCTGCATTCTCAAAACCACTAACTAGATTCAAACAAGTAAATTAAATCAGGCCAGCTATGTCAGCCAATTCACAAGTAACCTCTTTTTCTATCTATTCATAAATTAGACTATTAGCAAGCAAATGTTATCTGTCTCTGTTGGTTGAGTTTGTCATGCAAAAGTTTCATCTGCAGTTATTGGGTATAAATCTTCAGTAACAACTGATCTTGAGCTACAAAATTTGCCAATTAATCAATTTAAAGAAAATTAATCTGCATCTATTTTGAAAATCACCTCATTGCGATGTTGCCAAAACCCCACTGGCATTGACAAATTCCACATTTTGCTGCGTGTAAGCAAAGCTTGTTTTTCAGAGACGTGTTTGTTAATTAGTAGCGCCGATCTAAGTGCCTATCTATAATTAATGTATACCATCAGGAAACAAACCGTTTATCATCCAGTGAGCTAGACATCCGAATGTGGCATATGGGTTCACTCCTGCACCGTCCCCTCAGGTGACTCAGACGAGAAAACAAATGACAGCCCAGTGGCACTTAAAGAGGGCTGCAGGCTGAGCGAGGAGGGAGACTCATTAATCAGCGGCCAGAGGGTTCAATAGCTTGACACTCTGACACTTCTGCAGGCGGCTGAGCTGAAGACTGGAGATACTGTTTGTACTGACTTCACAAATGAGGAAAGGCATTATGTTGCAGAATCCCTAATGTGGTTTAGGGATGCAGAGTGATTTATAGTTTTTATGAGAGGAGCAGGAGGCAGTGTTTCTGTTACCAAGGCAATTACTGTATCTGGGGCTTGACACAGAGGAGAGAAGCTCATAACAGTGTAATGTGAAGTAAGGAAGATTGGTAGAAAGCAATAAAATACTGGAAATGTGTGTTAAGATCAACTTTTTACATTCTTTTTCACAGCTCCCATTTCATGCGTGGCTCACTCACACGGTAGCGTGGATGGAAATGAGAGGAGAGGAATGAGTGATCTCTTGGTGTGTGCAGATTTTAGGTTGTTAAAGATTTTTATAACCTTTATAAGCCGTTTAGAATAAAGAAAATTCACAGCAGAAATTAAACCCATGTATAGAAAATAGATTCCAAAGTTATAAAAACCTCTAAACTAAATTTAAAACATAAGTCTAAATCTGAATATATTCAAGAACTCTTATGGATTTAACAAATTATATTTACAGATTTTTAGTCAAGGTTTCCCTGCTTTGACTGACACTGTCCCAGAAAATTAGACTTTAAATGAATCAACACTTAAAATTGTGTTAATCAACACCTGGTTGCTCTTAGAAGACAGGCTGTCACATAATTAATATCAAATGTAGTTATCCACGGCGCACTGAACGATGTTGTAACGGGGTTTTGTGGCACAGCAACAGCTGGAGTGTAACCGCGTCGCCTGAAGCTCCTAATGTGTGAGCAGTTGGCAGCGAATGTCCCTGGAGAGTCTGAACCACAGGAAGTCCTCGTCTGAGAGAGTAAGTAAGATGTACGAGAGGACACGGGGCAAAATATGAAATCTCGCAGGTAATGAGGACCGCTCCGGTGGCTCCAGATGTTGGTGGGGATCCTGGAACAGCTGGTGTTTAGTTGTAATTGCCACGTTGGGCTCTCCTGCTCTCAGGTACGTCTGGTCTTCTTCGATGGTCGACTGGGAAAAACTGTCTGCGTTGCTGAAATCCTCTCCCCCGATTCTGCTGACACAACACCATTTTAAAGAGAAAAAAGGAACAAACACCATTTGACTTGTTGTAGCGCACTCAGCAAGGCGACAAGATGTGCTAGATGCTGCCATTTTGACACGACACTGACACAGCTACAATACTGTTGAAATTTAGGCCCATATGCAGCAAAGCAACAATGATTATCTGACACAGAAGAACATACAGAATCTGGAAAGTGTTAAAATTACAAACTGAGTTAAAGCTGTTTGATGTTTATAGACCATACAAATTTTATTCATTATAACACTTCATTAACACAAATGAAATAGACTGTAACATGCAAATCAAGCTCAAAGCTGCAATAATTAATTTCTGGTCACTAGGGGGCAGAAATTAATTAAGAAAACAGCAGGCAGACCTTTATCACCTTTAACAGATGTTTTGGCTATTATAATAATGACCACTCACACATCCAACAACACAGAGCAACATTAGGACCAGAGAACGACCCACAAGAGCTCATGCAGAAATGTTTATAGGTGTTTGAAGTGGCCACATTCAAAGGCAGATCATTTGATGAGGAGGCAAGACGTGATTAATGGTTTAATAACAGCACAGACTTTTGAAAGATCGTTCCTGGAAGACATTTATATCGTTGCACTCGTTTCCATGTACAAAAAATAACTATGCAGATAATTAAAAAAAGACAGCTGAAGAGAGAAGCTTGAAACATACTTTCTCACCTCGACACAAGTAGGCAATCTCTGATTGAAATGGACATATTTGTTGGATTGTAGATTGAGAAAGTTGCAAAAATGATCAAAAGTACAAGTTTTTATGTTTTAATTTCAACAACGAATAAATAAGCACTTTTGTTGAAGCGTTACTTTGCTGTTTGCATCCATTTGGAGGCGTGTTTCTGGCCACATGACGGATACAGTCACTCTTCTTTTGGCTCTGGATTTCACTGACAGCAGCACTTTATGTATCCACAGCTGCTGACATTGTAGTGAATAAGCTAACTATGAATTTCATTTGAATATATTATCAGTTGCTATTTAGTATGAAATACAGCCAATATTTTGCTTATCTTTCACAACCAAACCACACACAAATGTCACATCTACATGGTGGGTGAAGAGCAAACAGATGAGGATAGTGCAGAGATGTAGTGCAGTTGTGCTGAAAAAAATCACATCATGAATATACACTAACCACTGCTTTTTTTTTTAGTGACTGAGTTCAGCTAAAAAGAGAGAAAAGAAGTAGAAAACCCAGAGAAAGTGATTGGAAAGTATTGTGCAGCCACTGTTTGAGAGAAGCTCAGCTGTGATTGGAGTACATGCTCTAACTCCTCACTCCCACGCTGTGCCACTTCTCACTCATCGCTCTTGAAATTACTGGAATCCATCAGCTGTCACGCGGATGCTAACTGTTTCTGAGAGCTGAGCCATGGTACGGTGCCACAGGAAACGTGGAGCTGCCCACCGATGGCCTTCACGTTCACGCAGAGATACAGCTGTAGGTCTGCTGTAAGTGAGAGTGTTGTTGCTGCAAGACGTGGCACAGAGAATAACCATGAAAATATTGAAAAAGAAAAAAATATATACCCCAGAATGGAAATCACTGTGGCTGCTAAGAAGGCAAGCATATAGACCTGTTGGTGCTGCAAAGAGTGCGTGCAGAAGGAGTAGCCTTTATGTGCAGTTAATAGTCTGTAAAGATACTGTAATCAATATTTTATATGCATTAAAAATGGATCAAATGGACGTATACTATGAAAAATGTTACCGATATTAACCGACGGAGAATTATAATGTGTTTTTTCATCTTTCAGCTCACTGTTTTGGATTTACATTCTGAAATTTCACCATTGTGATTCAGTTTCCATCCTTGAATCAACCTTGTTTGAAGCTAAAGGCAGTTGTTTTCAGCTCGAAAGCTGCAATAAGCCAAATAAACACTATCTGTCCAGCACTGGATTGCAAAGACGACAAAGTTTACAACTAGCAGGTGAACACAGTGGAGCGTTTAGCTAGTTAGACCAGGTGGAGGCCAAAACAAAGCTAAAAGGAGAGAAAATAAATCATATTCATCAAGTGTTGGGTTTACTGTTTTTTTTCTGCAGCCCACGAGTAACCATCATAAAATCAATAAATGCAGCACTAATAACTCAAAAGTATAATTTTCAAGTCACAAAATGAATTCTATATAATTAAAGCTATAGTATACAAATGTGCACAGTATGAGTATGAGTCTCCCACAGTGAACAGGTCACATCGGCTGTTTGTAGTCCTCTGCATAACCACTCACACACATACATACACAGTGATCACAATATTTAATATTTTTGTCCTAATTTGTAATGATTTATAACTCAGCATATAGACTGTACAAATGTGGGACTTTGGTTTGCTGTTATGGTGTCTGAAGTTACATATTTGTAAAACACATATAACACTAACCACATTAAACTCATCATCTGATGGAAAACAGCTGCTGCAGAATCGATGGGGTGCAACACTGTCTTGGAGCTGTTTTTCTGATCCTCTGTTCGTGCTGTTGTAGGGAGCCTCGCTCTTCTTTGTACTTCTGCAGCTATCACAATGATGGATTTAGTTTTGCAGCAATTACTGCCCAACTCGACGTGATCCCAAATTCCGGCTACACACCAAAGCACAGCCCATATTGGACTTAGCTGGACTCATTTCTTAGACTTAGCCTACTTTACCCAATATACATCAGACACGAAACAACATCTTGTTTTGGATTTGTTGTGTCAGTGTTGGACGAGCGACTCTGTAATCATCATTGTTAAATTACAATGCCATTGTTATATTTTCTACTATTGGAGCTTTCTTTAACTTTCAACCACTTTAGTTTTCTAAGAGACATTAATCTTCATCAGGTACTGTTTGTTACAAACAAAAACTTCACCTGACTTGGCATTTAACACTGAATATTGATCTGAGGTTATCCTGTTACAAGATGAGGTTCAAAGTTCAGTCTGATTGTCTTGACCTTGGAAACAGGAGCTGACAAAACAATCTCACCTCGGAGTTAAGTGATGTATAAACTGATGCCCAAAAGAAAGAAGATATTTTTTAGAAAAACAGTTTGAGGACTGCAGAGATCGTCTGTAGCTGGCATGCACAGGCTGCACTGTAGCAGCAGTAACCATGGCAACAATCAGCCTCTGGCCAGCCATCAACAGTTTAATCAACGGCTAATTAAATGCAAAATTAAAAAAAAAAAAATTCCACGGCTGAGCAACGTCTTATCAACATCAGCGGGTCTTTCAGATAAACTCTCAACAAGGAGCCCACTTGAAGGCACAGACAGAATTAGAGTGTGAAAAATCAGATGAAATTCATAAACGATGGAAAGTTCATCCAGGATTGTGCATGTCTGTGCCAGATTTCTTGGCAACTCACTCAGTAATTTTAAGACATTTTACAACAGTGCTGGACTGACAGATGACTGAACATCATGTCTTAAAACGGAGAAAAGGGCACAGTGTGTCTGCTTTCAATCAGCAGCAGCTTGAGCACAGTAATGGAGTTTGAGAGAACAACACAAAACAGCATTACAACTCCCTGGCCTGCCACTTATTTTCCTCACTGCCACATTAAGTTGAAGGAGAAGAGCAGATGACTGCCGAGCAGGAAAGAGATTCATTTTGCGCCATAAGTGGAGCAGAGCTGATGGCTGGAGAAAGGGGCGATGGTAGGGGCACAAAAGGATGTCATCTGGAGGGTATTTTTAGAGTGTGAGGTGCACTGATAACCGGCTGCCATTGCAATCTGCCTGCAGGTTCCCGGCAATAATAACCGCTCTCATTCTGCAGATTCACTCTCTGAAATCCTCTCATGCAGAGAAACACAGGCAGGCTGATTGACTTTCCCGCTCTCTCTCGCACAAACATAAACTGGCACACAGTGAGAAATGTGGAAGTTCATAAGTGGCAAAACTAAGTGAGCACTAAAAAAAACTCAAGCTGTTAATCTGCAGGTCGAGATTTTCAGAGCAGAGGACAGATTTGGAGGTTCTGGGAGAAATATTTTGTCTCTGTTTCCACTCAGACTGAAATATTCTCTCAGTATGTTATTCCCTGAGATACTCGACCTCCTGCAAGGAAACTCTGAGGAAAAAGAAAGACACTGTGGATATACAGTAAGTAGTCAAAGTATGTTTTCATTTGCAGTGTGGCTCCGATCTGCATGACAGGAAATGCAAAATAATTTATGACTCAGATAGTTCACAGAGAGAAAGCTGAAAGAAGCGGCGCAAAGTTTCTTTATGCAGTATTAGAGAAAGTATTCAGGTAATTTTTTTCCCCTCTTTGTTCAGAAATGTATTTGTATTAGTGCCAAATATAAACTTAGTACCAAAAGTGTCACTAAGTACCAAAAATAAAAGTACTCAATATGCAGAATAGCCCATTTGAGAAGAATATCTATTTTTCAATTAAATCTGGTGGAGTAAAAAAAGTGCAGTGAAGTAGAAGTAAGAAGATAAAATGTCTAAGTCTATTTTAATATGAGACTCACATGCTATGAAGGCTGTTAAAGTTATTGATAGCTGTAATCAATAGTTTTGTACTAGCCTTGAAGCGATCCCTCACTGACAGCCAACATGAGGGATCTACAGGTTGAATTTAAAACAAATGTGAAGTCATTCTTTGGATGTCAGTAACACATATATCTGGAGCACGAGTGCTGTAGACCTTCACATCACAGGTACAGGTGGTTCAGGCATTTCATCAGGATGCCTAAATGTCAGGATTGCCTCTCTGCAGGAAGGCATCCTGAGCAAATCAAAACGGAAAAGACTCTGGATACGATCCAGAACTCACTGAGTGAAGTATGTCCCATCTAATCTAGGAACACCTGCTGAGAAAAAAAGGAACATATCAACCTTACGAGGGAGAGTCTAATAGGATTTCACTCCACCTCCAGGTCAGATCAAAATTTATTTTACTCTCTGTGAGTTTTTTGCATGTGCAGATACAAACACTGATTACTCTGCTCTAACTTGCTCTCAGAATTCACCAAGAGCATAAACCTGTTAATCTGCCTGCAGAGTGCTTAATGCTGAAATTTGATTTGCGCTCACTCAGTAGTTTTTACATTAATGAGCATCTATACTCCTCTACTACAGCTTAAACCTACTTACTGTAAATTATTTGGCATATGTGTGCTTTATGAAGCTGAAACAGTTCCTCCACACAAAATGAATCTGTGTTTAAGTACAATTTGCAAACATATTTATGTCAGAGCTTCCCAAGTAAAGATCTACTATTTTTCTCTGTTTTATATCACAGTAAACTTATACATATATAACATTTACACTTATAATATTTAACTGTATAAAATATAAAATACATTCAAGTCACCTTGAACTCTCAGAACTTGTAATGGGCATTTTTAACAACATTAAACTTTTAGTTGCAGCTGTATTCTTGTACCTCACATGTGCAGACTTTCACGACAGTATAATGTAGTTGGTGGATATTCAGCTTGATATTTGCATCTGTAATACATCAGTACTACATTTATATATTTCATTTTCTGACATGCAACAGTCACAGCTGCCTCATTTATGAGTTATTTTAGGGGAAAGAGCACCACCTGCTGGTAATAAATGTTTACAACGCAGAAGACAACTGCGTACATTTATTCAAGAATGATTTTGAGCATTTCCATTTCATCTCATTTTCTACTTCTACACAAATATTATATATAATACTATTTTTTTTACATAACAAAAATATTTTTGGAACTTTAAATACCTTGCATATTAATTATACAAAATATAAACCAACGAACAATTAAGATATAGTATTGTAAATTAAGCTGCTAAACAGTACATTAAGTATTTTAAATCAGTAGGGCTGCAACTAAGAATTTTTTTATTATTATCGATTAATCTAGCAGTCATTTTCTTGATTCATTGATTAGTTATTTGGTCCAGAAATGTTCAGAAAAAATACTACCTGATACCTGATGATTTTAAGTGTATTTTCTGCGATATTTCATGAGAATATCGTGAATTTCTGCAGTATTTGTTGATTTTTTCAAAATATTATCGCTTCTGTCAGAGTTGTACCACGTGACTCGGAGGTGAGCGCGCAGGGCGGAAGTGAGTCTTCAAACATGGCGGGTCTGTCGTCGAGCTGCGCTTCAGGCTCAGAGATGTTTCCTTCGCGGCGGCGGACGAAGCTCGGCTCCTGGCTGAGCTGCCTGCTCTTCGGGCTGTGGGTCACCTCGGTGCCCGTCTCGGCAAAACCCGAGAGCCTGAAAGAAGTGACGGACGGGAACTGGGAGGACATCCTGACCGGAGAGTGGATGATTGAATTGTCAGTGTCAGATGCTAATATGCTAGCTCAGCTTTTATCTGTGTTTACCTCCTAGAAACATCACAATTCAAGAGTGACACTTTGTGAATTTATTTGATTTAATTAATTATCTTGCCTGCCTCAGTTTAAACCTTACAAAGTTGTTGAAATGTCCTAAATCAACCAGCAACCCTCTATCTTGTATGTTAGCTAGCGTGCTAAGTTACTAGCTAACATTTCTATTTTGTAGCCCAGCAGTTAAAAACGTGTTTTATTTTTTTGTGAGTTTATCTGAAGACTCACCTGCAAAACTTGATGTCCATCCTTTTTTCTCAGCTACGCACCCTGGTGTCCGGCCTGTCAGCAGCTCCAGCCGGTGTGGAAGGAGTTTGCGGACTGGGGGGAGGACATGGGGGTCAACATAGCCAAGGTGGACGTGACAGATCAGCCTGGTAGGCCTGAGTGACTCTTCACAGTCTTATACAAATACAACACACATACATACACAAATATCTATTATACTGCAGCAAAATATCTCCAGGTCACCGCTGCTTATAATACACACAGTTGGAAGAAGTATTAAAGTACTTTATTTAAACTAAAGAACTAATATTAGATTGAAAATAATCAGTTTCAATTAAAACTCCTGCACTGAAAATGTTATTTCAGTAAAAAGAAATATGATTTAGTAATGTGATATTGAAAAATATGATAAGATGATAATGATGCTGTTTGTCTTGAAAATCTTTTCAGATTATACAGATTTAATTAGACAAGTCAGGAGTGAACTTCTGGCGAGTGCAGCGAATTGAGATACACAGATGCCAATCATAAAAAAATGTTGAAATATTTCCCTAAAACAGTCTCTTTGCAGAATGGCAGCATCATTCACAGTTATCTAGAACCAGAAATATCAAGGCGACTCTTACCACAGTTCTTAACAGTGTGGTAAATGGCTTAAAGGTTATGGTTAAAGTTGATTATATTGTGTCATATGCTGTAGTCCAACACTTGTACCAGTGACCAGTGTGTGTCAGGTGTTTGAGGCTGTTTTTCATGAATTTGGAAAGCAACATAAGGTGACTTTTTGTGGTGCAAAGATGCCAGATGGTTGGTACCAGATTTGTTGACGCACCAGTGTCCGTCATTGCAAAATTATGTCATTTGGCAATTTGAAGTGTCTCAAAAAATTTTGGCAGCATGCTTAGAAAATCTTTGGAAAGCTGCAATTTTAAAAAAGGAACACTGACTCTCAAAATATTGATAGAAAGACTTGTTACTCAGTTAATAACACTACAGATTAAAACAAAAACTGACAAGTCTGAAAGTAAAAAAAATGCTTCAACACAGGTGTGACTTTATTTTGCTTGACTGTTAGTTTGTTGCTCTTCAGTTGCTGTAAGACATTAATTCAATCTGTTTGGTCGGAAAAATCCTCTCAGTTTCGTTATGAGTCTGCTTCTTCCTGCTTACTGACTGAACTCGTCTCCTCCCTCTGTTAGGTCTGAGTGGACGATTCATCATCACTTCACTTCCTACTATTTACCAGTAAGTTCTTAAATATTTTGTGGCCTCTATCTGCTTCCTGTTCTTTGTGGCTGCGTGTGGTGAATGTAATGCTGCACCATTTTGAAAGATTGTCTAAGCTGATAGTCTCGTCTTTAGCTCACCAGTCCTGTTGTGCATTAGGACACGTTATCATTTCATCAAGACTGTATTCTGTTTGGATAATTTACATCTTCTTCCTCTTCTTTATGTCTTATTTGCGGGCATAAGTACAGTATACAGTCTAAAATACAATACAGTTGGACTGGGGGGCAGCAGGGTATTTTCAGTCAAGGACTGCAACTAGTTTTTTATATAACAATATTAATAATTCTAACGTTATTTATGGATGTTGTTTATTCATATTTACCTCTCGTTATTTGAAGTGGCAAGAAAAGGCCAAAAAATGTAGATCAGAACTTGTTTTTCTGCAATCTTGAATCTAATTTTCAGAGGATGGAAATTGTGACACATTTAGATTTTTGCTCAATCGAGCATTACCACATTGTGCTGATTATTTTCTTGATAATAACCTCAGAGTTTCAGAAGTATTTCAGTCGCCACCATCAACTAGAAACAGTCTCACCAAGTGTAATATTAACAATAACCAGTAACAGACAGAAAACTACTTGTTAACCAGTGTACCAGCAGGCTGTGAAACAGTACCAACATTTGTACCTCTAATTTTTTGGTCTTCAAGCATGCATATTCAAGTCAAAAACACCAGTTTTCTATCTTCAGATTGTGGCTCTATATTTGCAAAATACATGGTTGCCTCCTAATCTAGACAGATTAGATAAATAGATCAATTTAAATAGATAAATTTGAGATGTTTAGAAATTTTCTGTTATCTCAGTAGTTAAATGCATTTTAAATCAGATTTTCATCAAAGAAAATGTGGCTAACGTGCAAATAAAACGCTGCACTGTTCCTAAAAGTGACAGGACATTTATGTTTCAGCTGTAAGGACGGCGTCTTCCGGAAGTATCAGGGCGCTCGCACTAAAGACGACTTCCTCAGCTTCGTTGATGAGCAGAAATGGAAATCGGTGGAGCCGGTTTCCTCTTGGTTGGGGCCATCTTCATTTCTGTGAGTTTACAAACATGATGATGATAAAGTGTGGCTGTGGGGCTGATTTTCCACTTCCTTACAGACGTGATATATTATCATACATCAATACCAAGAGAAGCTCTTCTGGTTATTGTGAAATCTATTTAGATCGGCTTGTCCAGCCCTGAGCATGCAGTCTTTTACCTCGTTTTTTTTTTATCTCTCCACAGTAACGACTGCTGTGTTGCTGTGTTTCACTGTTGTACTTCTTTTTGAAGACAACATCAGATACCTGCCCTGTTTGCTCTATTCTTAGTGTCTCTGTCGGTTTAATCAGGGACACGCTCCCTCCCGTCCACTGCTTGTTATTTTTGTTTAGGCTTTGTGGTGATGTTACCGTTCGACAAATCCGTGTTTAATCACATGCTGCCGTTTCCTCCTCTTTTGGCAGAATGAATTCAATGTCTGCATTGTTCAAGCTCTCCATGTTTATCCGGGTAAGTGAGGATCTCATTCTTTGGTAGTGTTGACTGTCAACATGTAGATTATTATATTTAGAAAGGTATTTATGTCATTTCCTGTAATCCATTCACAGAAGCATATGCTGCTTGACATGAAACTGTATGCTGAACTTGGACTGACAGTGTCACATACAGTCCATGTTGAAAACAAAACCAAACAAGAAAAAAACATTTTTTACAAGAAACCTGAATGACATGTTTGGCAGAAAAAAATGTAACTGACCTCACATGTAACCCAGTCTGACAAAGTCCCAGTCTGACCTCCTCTGGTAGATGACTAGTCATTTCAATTAGCAAAAGATGGGGCAGGTGTTGGCTCACGTTTCATTTTTTTTGTCAACAAATCCCATGAAAAGACCAAAACCTGCAGTGTGTTACTCTCTCAATACTGTCTGATTTCCCCAGCCTGTCTGTGGTTTTAAGAATTCTTTTGTACATGTACATGGGGATTTTATAGAAAAGCTCAACAGCTGGGCTCTGTGGATTTTTTATCAAACATTATTCAAACAGGAGGAAATAGTGTAATCGTTGGGGATAGTTTTCTGCTGTGGATTAACACACATGTGGTGCTCTGGTGGGTATTTCTGGCTGCTTGATGGTGTACGTGGGATTAATTCTAAATAAGCTACAGGGAACAACCCAATGCAACTGTGGCTCATTGATGCAGGTGCTCCTTCCTGCAGTGTGCTATTTTGAGTTTTCATCAGGATGCAGCCCAGTTAAAAGCCTTTTTGAAGGACGTGTTACAGCTCCTTCAAGTCAAGTCAGTTTTATTTATGTATCCCCACATCACAGAAAATATTATCTCAAGAAACATTACATTCAGTGCAGGTCGAAACTGTATTCTTTATATTATTTACAGACAAATATGAATAAGCACTTGGTTACTATTTACATCCCAAATAGCTCAGTTGGTATTAATTTCACTTCAAATGTATTTACCAAAGATGAAATAAGACAAATTGATGAGATAACTGTAGATTTAGACATCGGCTCACCTCAGAGTTCAAGTAGGGCAAATTTGTGAATTTGTGAAATTCAAAAATTATGTTTTTGTGAAAGAGACTGAGTGATGCCTCAAATTGCATTCTGTTGTGACATTGATGTGTTTTGGTCTTTTGGTTTTGGTCTGTTCATTGGAATTAGTTGATCATAAGAAAGAAATCTCTTATCTTACTTTCATTTAAAACTGAAAGAACAAACTAACATTTGCCACGAGGCTACAAATAAAAGATGCTGTCTGCTTTCAGACTTCTAATTCACCATCCACTTTGCATGAAAATCTGTGTGAAATGCTCCCGTTATACTATATTTTGTACAATTATTGACTGTTAACAAGTAAAACTGTTTTTGTTTTTCAGCGTTGTCATAACTACATGACCGAGCAGCTGGGGATTCCTGTTTGGGGCTCGTATGTTATCTTTGGCTTGGCCACTCTGTTCTCTGGCCTCGCTCTGGGACTGGTTAGTTCATGTGCAGATTCTTAACATTATTTTTAAAAACAATGAAACGAATGCTCTCACAGCCTTCATTAATATTGATGCTAGTGATTTGATGGTTATTGTTGTCTTGTCTTTGCAGTTACTCGTGTTCATCGCAGATTTTGTCTTCCCCTCACGCCGATTTTCTTCTCCTGATTACTACCAGAGTGAGTTTCTTATGAGATTATACCAAATAATTCTTTACTAATGACAATATATTTGATCTTGTGCACATAAGTAAAATAGTTTTTTACCTGGTTCACTGACTGTTGTTCTGATTGTTTCGCTGCAGAAAAACAGACGATGCAGCAGGCGAGGTTACTGCAGCGACAAGAAGACGAACACGAGGCTGACGGCGAGGAAGACGACGATGAAGAGGAAGAAGATCAGGACCAGGATGACGTCTGGAGCAGGAGAAGAGGATCCCCAGAGGGCCGCCCAGAACTGAAGGGACAGGGTTTCTCTGATGAAGCTCTGAGGAAGAGGGTGGTGGGCCTCCGCGAGGAAGAGGAGGAAGAAGAGGACACCTAGAGAGCCAAGCAGCCCCAGCTTCTTTGAGAAGAGCACGGCAGAGTCAGCGAAATCGGAGGAGCCTTGGTCCCAAGCAGCAGTGTTTACAGCAGGGAGCCCTTAAATCTCCCCCCTTAACCTCCCCTTCTTCTCCTCGTTTGGGCCCCCAGCTTCTTTTCTTCTCCTTCCCTCGTTTTTCTTTTTTTAATTTTTTTTTTTTTAACGGGAGCGATTCAGACTCTCTTCGCCTCAGCAGCAGGCTCAACCTGGAAAAAGCAAAAACACTCCTGACACCTGTTTCCACTTGTGGAAACAAACCGCCTGGCTGAGGTTTAGGTATGAAGTGCAGCAGAGATGGATTTTGCAATGTTGTTTATGCTATGCATCGTTTTTTAAAGGTTTGTGTGTTATTCTATGTTTATCTGAGAATTATTATACCAGGCTTGCGTTTGAGGTTTATTTTGTGAAATTTTTACTATTCAGCTAACGTATGCATACGTTTGTGTTATGTTGCATATATTTTACAGACCGACACCATTAAAAATGTTCACAGACCATTCCACATTCAGAGTATCATGGAGGAAAAAGTGAAAAGAATCAGCCCCAAAATGTTAAACTGCAACCGAATGCTGCTTGAACAGCTGCTTTGTCAGAAAAGCAGA
>JBAJHX010000115.1:5831966-5880758 GCA_037176925.1 Amniataba percoides
ACATTTGATTTAATGAAGAAGTCAGTCAATAAGTGCAACCACGATCTGATTTCATGCTGAGAAGTTGGAGGTGTGCAGCTCGAGCTCTCTGTACCGGCTCCTCCTTATTCAGTTACAGAAATTTAAATCCACTGACGAATAAAATGCAGAAAATGTCTTGTTTTGTACTCGATCACAGCTGTGGTCCCTGCTAACAGTGACAGTAAAAGCTTCCCTTTGAGTCAGCAGTTTAATGCTTTTTTAAGGTGAAGCAACAGTTGGAGTTATTTAATGTGAATTAGCAGTAACTTAATTCAGCTCTGTTACAGTAAATAATAATAATAAAAAATAAATAATTCTCTCACTGGATTGCCTTGTTCCCAGTAAATCTATCATATGTATGAGCGCAGTGCAGGAAACACAAAGAAGAAAATGTCCTACAGCTACATTAAAAGACTACAGCGCAACTAAAAAGACAATTATTAATATAAAAACAGGTTTTGATTTCATGAAAATTTTAAGGATTGTGACTTTAATGTGAGATGCAGAGGTTAGAAATTTAATCGTTTCTGACATTTGGGGCAGGAACCCTTCTTGCAGCAAACTACTTTTGCTCACTTATCAAACCAAAACTTTGACTGAGCTGCACGATTTTGCTGCAAAGTGGACCACGCTAGGTACGTGCTGATCTTTAAAAAAGGAACAATATTCACTCCAAATGAAAGGCCTGGTGAATGTTGTTCTGTAGATACTGTTATGTCGCAGTAATGTAATTACAATCAACCGGTGGGAGGTTTATATGTTAATTTTTTTTTTTTTGTTGCTAATGTTTACTTGTGATTCTCTAATTATTAAAGGATGTTTACTCAATGAACCCAGATGTGTTGTCGACCTGTTAGCAGGTCTACAGTACAGTGTGTGTGCATGCTGCAATTCAGATTAATGGGACAGGAACAATTAGGGACTTTCTCTCCCTTTTATAAATTGATATATACAAAGACAAGTCTGGCACATCCGTCCTGACACTGCTTTGCCTCGTAGAGCAGTAAAAGAGGACTTAAATGAAGCTATATGCACAACAAAGGGAGTCACGATTCATCCTTACTGTAATTTTGTTTTTTAACACTTTTAATTGAATGTTTTAAGGCTCTAGATATCAAATTCTACCTGAACTTTGGAGGTTAATTTATCTAACTGAGTGCCATTTTGTGTGCATCGGTTTCTTGTAGAAATCGTGAGCAAATTAGCACTTGTACACATCTTTTTTCAAATATTCATGCCACTCCATTTCAGTCTTGTAAAGCAAAAAGAGCTTTGTGAGTGTGTGTGCGTGTGTGTGTACAACCAGTGTTTTTAATACACGTGTTGTTTTGATGAGGCTTATGATGACTGGCATAGACTTTGATTTATTTTTATGTTGCTTTCTGTTCCAAAAAATCGTATTCATTTCAGTAACGGTTGAAACAGGTTTTTTACCCGACCACTATGTATGGCTTGTAGCATTCACACTTTACTCTGAGCTGGCTGTGCTCCTCATTGTTTGAACATTTCTTTGAATAAAGGGTTAACTCTGGAAACTGTCTCCCTCTCTTGCTGCTTCTGATGCGTCCAATAAAGTGAACAGACACAAATACGAACCTCCAGCATTTATATTCATCAGTGATGAACAAAGGAAATAGAGGAGTCGCTCACACAGCTGGAAAAAATTTATACTGTAGCGTGAGCTGAGACAGCTCCGGGAACATCCTGAAAAACAAACAAGTATGAAATATTTAGAGAAATACTTGCCAGAACAGTACAATCTGAAGGTTGGTACATACTGTGCTGCAGATGTGGTAGAAGAAGTGCACAGATGCTTTACTTCATACGAGTAGGTGGAACAAGTTTAGGTAATTCACATACAGACAGTTAGTTCAGGCCAGCAGTTCCCAGCCGAGGAGACCCAAAATAAACCTGAGGGGTTGTGATTAATGTGAAAGAGACGAAGAAAAACACTCTTTGGAAAAACTAGTAAAATCATCTAAAATTTGACAAACAGCCTGACTAAACTACTGATTTAATCTTTACCAATAACTTTGTGTATATAGTTATTGTATCATATCTCAATCTATAAAGTAACCAGCTACTATAACTGCAAAAAAAATGTGGCTTAAAAAGTACAAGATGAGTCAGTTTTCTGCAGTTTGCTTTGTAGTATCTGCATTATTGTGCATAGTTTGAGGAGACAGTTTTAACAGCTTTAAAATGTACACACTAATTACATGAAATAAAATCACAATGAATTCTGTGTACATTAGAGCAATAGCATTGCATAAAAAACAAAATTGTACAGAAAAATCTTTCAAATAAATGTTATAATGAGCTCCAGTCATTGCCAGCAGGTGTCACTCTTTCATTTGTTTTTGATTTGTTCAAACTAGAAGGAAAGACCAGTTTATTTGTTTAGCACCTTTCAAAGACCAGGCTATTCAACATGCTTTACATGGGACAAAAAAGCAGAAACATGGGAATATGAAAAGCCATATTTACAGGATTTAAAGGAGCAAAGTAAAGTCGAGGATAAATATAAGCTAAAAACAATCAAACAGGAATATGAGCACACACACATGTGAGTGTGGACCACCAGCACATCACAGCTCTACACTTTAAGGAGCAGGTGACAGGAAACGTACAAACAGCACTTAATGTGGCGAATGTAAAACTACTGCTCACATTTCCTTTCGTTTGTTCTCTGGGGGGGGTTCCCATTTCCTATCAGGAGTTACCTCTGCCTCCTGAGTGCTGTCACTCCCCCCTGGATTAGGAGGGGAGCCGGCCAGTCAGGAGCAGATCTCTAATCTGAGCTGCTGTTGCAGCTTGAGTAGCCTTCTGCTCGCGCTCTGTTTCACCTCCCCGAGGACGGAGGAGGAGGAAGGTGTTAGGAGGGATTCCCCTGCTGCTCCCAGCCTGCTGCAGGCCCCACTGATGTTTCACTGCTGTGGGATTGGACAGTAGTGTGTGCACAAGGCAGATGCTCGATGAAAGCTTGAACTGACGTCACCTTACTGGCTTTGATTTATCGAGCACGCACAGATTTACTGGTTTACTGTTCTGCAGTGAAAAATGAACGCAGACGGCACCGCAGCTGCTTTAGTGGTTTCGGTTCTTGTTCATTTAGCTCGCTCCGGTCCATATGGTTCGCTATTGTCCTTGTTTTTACTTTAACGGGAAACTTTTTGAATGTCTGCAGCAGCAACAGAGGAATACTGTACTGATTCTGTATAATCACACAACTGAGCCACAAGATTTTCCATGCAAGGATTTCGGCCTCAGTGTCAGCCGTGACAACAATCTCACAAAAACAAATTATTTGACGGATTGACATGAATTATATATTCATAGCTCCCAAAAGATGAATCCTTCTGGCTTTGGTGATCTGGACGTTAACTCCAGCACCACCATAAGGTTGACATTTGTGGTTAGGAGGGAATTATCAAGATGAGTCATGGATGATTTGCTATTCTGATGTTTCATAGGATGACTTCAAATGACTTTGGTGGTCCTCTTCTCTTCTCTGTACAAGCGGAGAGGCCAGATCACCAAGTCAGCATTCAGCTCTAATCACCACAGTGCATAATCACAGCCTCACAGAATCACTAGCCGGCCTGCAGAGCTACACTTAAATGTCCAAATTTGGTTGAAACTGAAAGTTGGAAAGTCGTCTTTCTTTTCAATCTAATTTCTATAAATTAAAGCTGAGGAAAGCAGCTTTTGGTCCAATGGGCAGAAATTCCATGATAACCTTTCAGCATATTGTGATTCAAGTGGTCTGAGGGAAAACCAGACGTCTGCACCTCCTCTTGGCTCCATCTTCAGGCTTTAGAAAGCTTTAGAGAAGTGACAGAGGACTTGAGCCAATCGCAGATCATTTCAGAGCAGGCGTTCGTTCCTATTGGCTGTTAAACAAATGCACATGCACGTCCTTTCAGATGGTGAAATCCTGATTCAGTGGTAGAAAAAGTTGCTATTTCAACATTAGCAACCACACAGCAAAGCGACACCTGATAAAAAAGGAAGACAGACTTTTAAAAAGACTGATTACAAGAGAAAATCTGACAACAGATGCAATAAAACACGTCAGCATCACTGAAGCTCTTCAGAGATGGAGTGATGTTGGCGATGTCATCGGCCTCGAGTTGGACTTGGATGGCAGCTGAAGGTACCAGTTACATAAAAAGCTGACAGACTCCTAAAACACTCAAATTCATCAAGTGATTCCTACAGTTCCAGTTTAAACACAACCACTACTGCACTATAAGCTGAGCGGTTTATACAAACTCTAATTTCTTTTGCTGCTGCAGATCCGTCTCAGGCCAGCTGGCACGCGATCCTGCAGAGTGGAGTGGATGGATTTCATTATTTACCTTCACTCACCTCCCTGTCAGTGTCCACATCAATCATGCTGTTCAGACTCTCAAAATGGACAAACGTAGCTGACGATTCACTATTTACAATCACCTGTGTTGTTTTGTCGAACATGTCAACCAAATGTTATTATGAAAGAAACATATTTTTATTATTATTATTGGTATCATAAAAAAGCTTGCTGGTGAGTCAGTCAATGCAAAGTGCAGCTAAATATTGTTCAAACTCAGAGACTTATATATTTAATGTGTAAAGCTGACTTTTGTGTAAATTTATATAAAATGATGAAGGTATCTTTAACATTTATGGTTGATAGTATGCAATAATCATACAGTGGTGACTATTTTTAGTTTAGTTTAGTTTTATCTAGTGGTCTGAAAATTTCACTTAATCATTATTTTAAGTTGAATACAGATAAATATGATGTTGTCAGACCGTTAGATGACTCGAACAACTTTTAAGCTATATATTAGGAAACAATAGGAGAAAACTGTGAGTGAAGGAGTGAAATCTGCTGAGCTGTCAGGGAGGCGGGTGTGAAGCCACAGTTTCATGGAGCCGAGTTTTGGTCCACGTCCTGGTGTCTCCTCACGAGTCGCTGAGGAGGTGAAGTTAGTGCAGACGAAGAGAGAGAGAGTCAGTCTGAGACATGAGGTATTTCACACCGAGACGAAGAACAATCCCACTGCAGGGATGAAGACAGAAGGTCCCGATGAGAGCATCAAGTGTGAGTGCTTACAGGAGTGGAAGAAATATTCAGATCCTTTACTTAAGTTAATGTATTTATCTTGGGAGTGCACCTGTTAAATCTTAATCTAGCACTAGTAACAATAAGTATGTATATAACTATGCATGTAATAAGATAAATCTAGTGCAGTAAAGACGTATCTCTGAAATGTAGTGGATTACAACTATAAAGTAGGATGACATGGTAACACTTGAAAGTTAAAAAAGAACTGTATATTTGCTTTACATTGCTATTAATGTTGTAGTTGTTGAAATGTTTTAGTATTTGGTAGCTTAACCTTTCAGAATACATCATTTTAGACATTCATTATAGATAAAACTGTAATTTAAAAAGTAACTCAAGAGTAGTAGTAGTAGTAAAAAGTGCAACATTTACCTATTAAATGTAGTGGAGTAGAAGTATAAAGTATCTTAAAATATAAATTCTCAAGTAAAGTACAGATACTTCAACATTGTACTTAAGTATAGTACTTAAGTAAGTGTACTTAGTTACTGTCCACCACTGTCTCCGTCTATCACAGATGTGTCTGCTCATCTTCCGACGTCCGTGGCTTCAACCTGAGTCACTGTTTCCACCTCAGCAGAGAGCAGCCGACCGCAAACACAAACAGAAACTTTAAAGCCTGCTTTCCCACACTGCTCTGTCCTGTTTCCATACTCCAAATATGTCCGATTCTCACTGTAAATCAATTTCATTTTCATTTTGGCAACTGCATTTTTTGTTGAATCTCATAATGATAATGGGCGCTCAGTCCAACAAATGATGAATTACATCAGCTTGACTGGCAAAGCGCCTTTTCTGCCTTGAAAGTTTCATTATATGAGAATCGAGCGGCTCTTCAGTATGCAGGACGAGGCAGAGGCATTTTTGGATTTAGGGTCCTTTTTTTGAATATAAATCCCCGGGACGGTGGCCAGGAGGGTTTTTGCTCAAACCACAAAAATCCATGAGAAAAACAAGGCAGTGTTATATGATCCCGCGAGCTCGCTGGGCTACTGGACGCCAGCGAGGTGAGAGGGTGAGCGTTCAACAAGGCAGCACTTGTTCTCCAAGCTGCTGTGTCCCCACAGTGTCCTCCATGTGGTTAGACCATAAAATCCTGTAAAGAAGATGAAGAGATGCAGATTCCTCTGTTTGGGCTTGTAATGATGATTTATTCATCAATCTGAAATGCTGTGGAAGATAATCAGGAGGCCAAGACAATGAGGCTGCTATTGTTTCAGCTCTCTCTTTCTTTCTATCGGCCTGCTTCCCATCTAAATGTGGAAAAACTCACAACATTTCAAAATATCCATGTAAAGTTTGTTACGAATGACCGTGACCTCCAAAATAAAGGCTGAGGAGAATCTTCGCACTTCAAACAAATAAAATCATTACCTAAATCTGTTATCGTCTTTTCTGTAACACTAATTAAAATGTTAAAAAATCTTTTATGGTTTGAGTCAAAAATATTGTAAGCCCTCTTTTGACCTTGACCTTTGAACTTGCCTATTTACTTTAAAAACAAAAATGCAAGCCCATTACATGCAAAAAAGAGAGAGATTTATATGATATATAAACAACTTTTCTTCATTTCTGATTCATTTGAATGTATCTAGATGACATGAGCCAATCTTGTACAAAAAAGAACTTTTTTTGCAACTTTAACTCAAAAGTCACAGTCACATTCAAAGACAAGATAAAACTTGCTGGGCCAAAAATTTGAATATCAGGACTGGTTATTTTGAAATGAAAAAAATCCTTTGAACTCACCTTTTTCACCATCATGACTAGACTGGAGCAGGGCCCCGTATTCTACAGCTGTAATAACCTTTCTTTGTTCAACCCACATTTTTCCATTTCACTGTTACACATCCATCAAAAAGTATGACTGTTAGTGACTAATTGTTTCTCCGCTATGATCACAGTCCAGTAAAATGATTTTTTTTCTGCCTCCACCCTCTGCCCACCCGTATTTACATCAATGAGCAGTGTGTCACTTCCTTTCAGGCCCGATAATTACACAGTGGCCCGAACAGAAATATAACATGAACACAAAGATTTGTTGTTGTGTCTCCCCTCCAGTCTGCAGCAGGTATATTTTCAGGAAACCGTTGCGGTCATGCTGGAGAGAAAACCCTGCCCCTCGTCTTCGCCTGGATGCAAAGATCCCTCCTTCACTGTATGCGGGGTACTAAAATAGCAGCACATGCACCCTGCAGTATAAACACAGGAAAATACACTGGCAGGGTTTGCAGTGTGCCGTTCACTTCAGGAGAAGGGCTGAAGAAATGTCTCAGCAGGGCAAAGTAGAAAAAAATATCACACTCTGGTGCATTTAAAGAAATAATAAACATAACAGACTCACAGATTTTTGACTCAAGCACAAAAGGGACCTTCACTAAACTGCTGCATTTAAAGTGTTTTCCTGTTAAAACAAATTAAGTGCTGTATTTAAATACAATTCTGAGGTGCTTATACTGTACTTAAACACACTATAAGGAATTCTTAACTCATTATTCTTGATGCCTGTCACCAGCTCCAGTTTCTTCCATATCAGACAAAATAATTTACGGCACACTGTCCTGACGTTGTTTCTCTTCCTTCCATACTGGTATATAGTATGTTTTATTTATGAAATGCACAGAAAGACATGGCTTTATGGTCCATGGAAGTATAGCATTAGGTCACGGTACTGTAATATATTTCTACCAAGATATATCTTAGTGATGAACTGTTCTTCTGTACCGAAGAAATAACACTAGATAATGTTGATAACTTTAGCATTCTCAACAAAATAACTATCACTGACCAACCAGATCTGTTCGTTGTAGGCTTATTTGTAACTTTGATTCATGAACAATACTAAAACATGCTAGTTTACCTTGTTTCACCATTCTAGTATTAGTATTAAGAAGCATCATCCTTTCACATGCTAGCCAGATTGAGATCTTTACAATCACAGGTGGTGAAGCACTGCCGCTTTTGTCCACAGGGGTCGCCAAAGTCAACACAATTAATCTCCTTTCAGCAGATTTAAGTATATATACATTTTTTACTACTTAATATTCATATTCCGAGACAAATGTTCTTGATACTCAGCTACATGTTTCCCCTGCTGTTATTTAAAAACTTTTACTTAAGTAAAATGTTTGGCTGTCAGTGTTTATTTAAGCCCTGAGGTGTTGATGCACTCCTTTATGTGTCTTGTGGTTTGCGTTGGTGTGAAGACAAAAATCCTCTGGTCAGGAGGATCCTGATGTTTACTCAACTCTCCACACTTTAAACTAAACTCAATGAGCGGTTGCCATGGATCTGACCGTTTGTTTTGGAGAGCACCACCTGATGCGAAACACACATCTGCGCCTCTTGGTTCATATAAAAGTCCCTAAACTAACACATGAAACTCACCCCCAGATTAAACATTACCATAGGTCAGCAGAGTGAGGGAAATCTGCCCGTGAGTTTGTGAGTGTGTGTGTGTGTGTGTGTGTGTGTGTGTGTGTGTGTGTGTGTGTGTGTGTGTGTGTGTGTTTAGACATCTACATTCCTTTCTCGTACGTCCATGTGGAGGGAAAAAAAAAAGTGTGTGCATCTTAAATCTCTTCACAGGAGCAGGACAAAAGGAAAAGGAAGGGGATGGGATGCAGGTTTCCCATTTTTCTGAGCCAAAAATGTGACAAGTAATAACTTTGTGCTGCGAGTTAAACCTTGTGTCCATCCTCAGTTTGAGTCCAGTGGTGGAAGAGTACTAAGATCATTTACTTTAGGAAAAGTATTGATATAACTAAACTCTCTGTTGCAAGTAAAACTTCTGCTTTCACAGTCTTTCTAACTTTTTTATACTCTATAATTATATAGAAATGTTATTAGTAGTTTGTACAGTGCTCATTCTGTAGAAAAATGTCCCCCTGTGATTATCCATGGCATTACTAGATGATTTAGCACAGACAGCTTGGTGACTTATGGCCGGTTTACATACTTTATATACAGTTTAATAGTTCTGTCCAGCAGTTTCTGATGAAGGTTAAACCTGAACGGCTGTGAGATGATTAATAGCACAGAAAAGAGAGAAATATCTTAGAATTTCTTATTTATAAATGTTTGCGTTTTGTGTTTTTGTGAAATACCAGATAACTGTTGGATGTCTCTTTGGTGGAGCAAACTAAACAGACTGGTGACAACACAAAATTGGGACTACTGGTTTAATCTGTAGCAATATATTATATTCTAAAAACTCGTACGCAGTTTTTTTTATGTTAAGAAGCCACCAGTAATAAATGTACTGGATTGAAAAAGTATAATATTTCTTTTCTTCATAAATGAACCATACTTTTTAAATTTTAAGCTGCATAGTAACTTGTATCTACAGCTCTCAGCTAAATGTAGTGGAGTTAGAAGAATATGTCACTTTGAAATGTACCTCAAAAGTACATTAAAGTACCTCAAAAGCACAGCCCTTGTTTAAATGTCCTCACTTTCCACCACTGGTGAAGCTGTCTCAGGTCTCTGAGTGTCTCACAATCTGATTTAGAGGTTGACACCTTGTCACTTCAGAGCCGAGCACTTTGGCAGAAGAATCCTGTCTGACCCCTACAAGCTCATATCTGACGAACAGCGGCGCACTACAAGCAGCCAGATAGCAGCCAGATCCGGGCCTGGAGCAACAAGCCGGGCACGCCTCTGCGAAGGTTAAGTCTCTGCTGTAGGTCAGGGTTAAAACGTTTTTCCTTTCAGGCTGAGTTTATATGTGTAGGGCTCTGTATAGCAGGCCTACAGCCATAACACGGTAACCAAAAACAAACTTTACTTTACTGCTGCCGAACCAAAAAGTCATAGTATGGATATCTGTGATTTACGAGCACCAGTGAGATCATTCTCAGAGAGTCTTTGATGACTGGTGGAGCATGTCTTCTCGCAGCAGTACATGTTCTCACTTTATGGCGCGGTTACATAACCAGGGGAATGACGATGGCGATGCCCCACAGCGCTCTGTGTAATCGGCATGCGTGGTATTATGGTTGCACAGTCAGATGTGGCATCAAAGCTTTTCCTCTAACTAGTAGTGACGGGTTGTTTTGGCCTTTAGCTGGTAACATTAGCTGTACTTCAGTGTCTGAGGGCAGCAGCATGTCGGCCGGAAACATGAATTGAAACAACACGACCCCGATGTCTGGAAACTTCATCGACTTCTTCTATCAAAGAAAATCCACTTCAAATATTAAAGTATTTCCTCAATGACGCACCTCCCAAGCATCATGAGTGCCATTAAATGAATTTAGATGAACATGTAAGAGCAGGCTGAGAAACCGCAGGTGTGCAGCAGATAATTATTTAATATAGCAAAAATTCATGGCTAGGGGCAAGCTTTTTTTTTTATTATGAAATATCATGCACAGCAGATAAGACGCAACCATCAGGACAATGAACATGAATTTAAATGAGCAATTTTTTTGTTGCATTTCCAAAATGTTGCTGTGAAAAACAGATTTAAAAATAAGTCAAATCCATCAGGCACAAACTATTACCAGAAAGTTGTACGGCCTTATATGTAGTGGTTGGATCATAAAAGTGACTAATTACAAGGCTTGGTTTGTTGGCTAAAGACTAAATTAGATGGTGCAAAACTGTTACGTTTGGCGGTGCAGGGTGGACCCAAATGCAGGACACAGACGCAGGCAGGATCGAGCGGTAGGATGTTGGTTGGTTTACTGGCAGGTGCAGGCCGGTGTGGGTACACAAAAAACACGGGAACACATAAAGGAAGCGAGGCACGGACGAAATTGGGAGCCCAAAGAGGCACAACGAACAGAGAAAAAGCAGAAGAACAAATGAAAAGAGAGTTGGCATATCTAGTGTGGTAAGTAGAGACAGGCGAGAAGACTAACGAGGGACAGGTGAAACTAATCAGGGCGGGCAGGTAAATCAAACAGGCCAGAAAAAACCCCAACACAAGGACAGGAAGTAAAGTGTCTGATGAGAGGTGAGGTAAGTATACAAAATAAAACAGGAAAAGTCCACAAGGAAAGCGACACAGAGGACATTAAGTGACAAATTGAGTAGCACTTTTACATGTAACCAAAGTGTAAACAGCCATTTGTTTTTAAATTTGCAAGATATGGAGGTCTACCAGCAAAGTCAGTATGTACACAGCTTATTAAATCTGAAAGCATTACATACAGTAATTTAATGCTTTAGTATGTTTGCATGTTTGCTGTGTAAAATTCAGATTCCTTTTCGGTGCCAGGATCTGTCAGTACATCCAAACTGGAAATCTTCCAGCGATAAATCTTCATCTGTCACCTCCTGCGGCCTCAATCAATCAAACCAGTTTTCTTCATCGGTTTGCTTATTGTCACCTTCTTTGTCTCTGTATATGATGACTGATGCTCAGAGAATGAAACAAAACCTCGATCACCCTCTCATCCAGCATGTAGAACAGCCAATCCTCTGATCCCGACCATATCAAGGAGGCCTCGACACTTTCCTGACTTTTCAACACACTTCCTGGCGCAATTTCTGCCATGCAGCTCCTACTTCCTGTTTATATTTGAAACAAAGTGTCAGGAAAAGGGTTTCAGGCGCAGCATTGTGGCCCCGGTCTTTCTCTGCAGCTGTTTCGCAAGAGGAGGAGGCAGAGAGACAGACTATTTCTGTTCAGCCCTGACAGCCTCGCAGAGAAGAGATGCCTCCATCTCCATGAGGTAATTACAAGGTTTATATGACAAGGGAACAATTACTGAACCTCGTCAGCAGCAGTCACTGTGTCGCAGAGGCCTTTTAATTGTGGCCCTCTGCTGTTTGTCAACATGTTTTTTCAGGGGAAGGCTCAGGAGTAATAGAAGGGTGAGTCCGTATCAGAAATCCACAACGTGTTGACCCCTCATGCATCAGAAGCCGCCGCTCGAGTCCTCTCCTGTCACTTCTGTGTCTTTACAGTGACGATTTAGCAGTAATTTAATGTCATTAACCGCAGAGGCGCTCATGCATAAAGAGTCCTTGACGTTCGGTCACTTGACAGCAACACAAATTGCAGTCGCCTGACGCCCGAGTCACAATCAGCTTACAGTGCAGCACACTACAGACCACCACATACAGTCGATTAGACAACTATTTGTTGGTCTGTGTATTCAGTTTCTGCATATTTTGGTCTTCTGTCCTTGCTGCAGCTTTCATTCCTTTTGCAAAAGCATGATTATTTTATAGAAAGAAAAAAGTTGTTTTTTTTTTAAGTCTACTTGCCTTTCCTGAAGCTTTTTAACTGCGTCTCATTGACTCTGTGCTGATGACGACAGTGAGGTGCAGAGACGAGGCTTCGCGTTAGGCGTGAGCAGGTAAAAGACAAGTTAATATCCAATCAGCTGCTTACAAGTCATGGTGAGTCTCAGCAGTCTTCAGTGAAGTAGTTGGACTCTGCGGGATGAAATATGATTATGAGTGGAATAATATTATGGTAAAATGTCCGCTGGCCGATGAGCTGAGACAGTCTGACTTTCAGCGAGTCCGCAGAAGAAGAAAAAGGACAGCAGGAATCACTCACCCTGCCCCTGACCACGAGGGAGGACAGATTTTATGACCTGCTAATTAGAATTCAGAGGACGGACTCAGAGCCTTAACTCACCTCAGTAATGAACTTATCAGGGGCTGTGCTCATGTTTCATGTTGTCCTAACTCCATTTCCTCCTCTTCTGCGAGCGGTCAGCTGATGAATATTAAAATGAACTCTTTCTGTCTTTTGACATGTTCATTACTTTCCACCCATCAGGCGTGGACTGAACCCCGTGCAAACATGAGAATATATCAGGGCCGTTGTCTTTAAATCTTTCATGCCGCGTTCGTCCCCCTGAAGGACGGCGAGTCGCTCTGCTAATAATACCGTACGTGTATCGGACTGGCCAGTGTGGCGCACCAAAATATTCAGTGATATTCAGAAAGTTATGACAAGCGAATGTGCAGCTCTGGAAAGATGCTTCAGCCATATGTTATGAATTATATAATGCTGTAGTTCGCTGTGAGGGCTGTGGAAGGACACCATGTGCCTGCAGAGGAAAAACACAAGTCCATTTGAAAATGTGTAGAGGCTTTCTGTCTGACAGTGGAGAAGCTGATCTGTGCTCACATGACTTCACGGGGCCCCGCCGTAGAAACGTTTCGAGTTATTTGTCTCTGTGTTTGTCTTGTGGTCAACGCCTTCAAGATGATTTGTCTTATGGAAAGGCTCAGTACACGATTTATGATGCTGAGTTACGCAGCTTCTAAACGCTCCCTCGGCCGCTTTCATCTCTCACCATGGCTGCTGTTGTCGGCTCCATTTTTGTTTGTCGCCACCACCTTTTTCGGTTTCCTTACAGTTTCCTCTTTAATCTTCGCAGTTCTACACTGGTGAAAAGTGCAAATAAACACACGAAACAAAACCACACACAACTCTACTCTCATTTGTAGAAAGTCTTTTTTTTTTTGGTGCACTGCTTTTTTCACTGGATTTGAACTTGCTGTAAAATGATATGATATCATCTCACATAGCTGATATGATATTTGAGCAGACATTCAACCTCCGTTTTTAGTTTCCACCAGCTCCTAAAGGAAATAGTTGGCTCTTTAGTTGCAAAATGCTTTTCAACCAGTGAGCCATGTCTGCATTGACTTTTTTTAACAAGGCTGATGAGACTATTGAGAGCCAACCAGAACAATAAAGTTGAGGGCCATAAAACCAGAAGAATGAGCTCAAAATGCTACACAGAGCTGAAGGGAACTGAGGAGTCGGTGGGTTTGTCACTACAGAGCGACTCCTTTCTCATTACAGGAAGTACTTTGATTCAAAAATTGATTGATACTTAAATAAAGTATTTACCTGCACTAGCCAACAGACGCAGTTTGCAAAAAGGCAAAATAAATCTGATAAATAAGCCATAGATGCATGAAATGCCAGTTTTCAGTTGTTCATTGTTGACTAAATTAATCAATAAATTCACATTTTTATCTTACTCTCACTATGCTGTTCAATAATAAATGATGACAATTTCATTTAACCTTTTCAGTGAACATGGTTCTTTCCTCTGTCTTATTTCAAAAGTAATATTGAAACAAATGTGATGTGTCCTGTAATATTGGTAGCTGGTAGGCTGGGAGTTTATCTGTGAAGTGGCAGCATCAGCAAGAATATCACTTGGAAGCAATAGTTGGGAGGGAAGTTAAAAAAAAACTGTCAACTACCACTTTAAAAAGAAATCTAAAGAATTAAGAAATAAATGGCATATTATTTTACCTTCACAGAAATCACTAGTTCACGTCTTCCTCAACCTACAACAGAGCATTACATAATCAGAAAGGAAAGTAAAAAGGGGTAGAACATAAGAAAATAGACTTTAAATAAATTTGGATATAAAAGACAAATTAGAAAAACTCAAAAATATATAATAAAGAATATAGAAAGAATATGGTGCTGTGTTTGATTTTTTACATTTTTATTTGCAACTATCAGTGCATCCACATTTATTCTAGCATTAAATGAATTATTTTCATGATTTGATCCATTTTGCCAAACAAAGAAATAACAGTGGGCATCAAATCAGACACCAAACAGAAACAAAAGACAGGCTTTTTAATCTCTATTTCATGTTGCCTCAAAGTAACTGAAGGTCAACGCTGATGAAGGTGGTGATGAAACCGTTTTTACTTAAACAAAAGATTCACAATCCGTCTGTGTTTGAGCGCTATCACAGATATTCTGCAGAGACCTTTCTCTTTCTGTGTTGTCATTCATGAGCTGCAGTCACGCTGCTTCAAAGGTTTCACACACACAGATTATGAAATGTGGCACCAACACGTTGTCTGGGCTGCAGGCACAATTGACACTGATTCAACTGTGCACTACATCAAAAGGCTCCAGTTTTGTCATCCTGTGAAGTTCACAGGCTCTGCGCTTTAAATTCCAGCCACTGTTTTCGTCAAAAGAAGCAGCTCAGTCAGAGGGTGATAAAACTCTGCTAGCAATCCCTGGTAAGAATAGTGTCTGTGGGGATTTATATGCTCTTTTAAAGAAAGGGTCAAAAGTGGACTTCACCCTGTCTTACACCTTCATTCATTTACACTCTTACATTTTATTTATGGACGCACAGTCACATTTCTACTCATTTAAACCTGTTCCAGGCAGAAGTTGTACTTACACAGAAAAAATATTTCACAGTAGCTTAAACTGAAAATGATTACAGTGTTTTTTTTGTTGTGCTGGCCTGTCAGTCCAACTCTTTAGTCCACACAGAAATATCTCAATAATTACTTCCTGGATTGCCTTACTGGCTTTCATGGACCCCAGAGGATGAATCCTACTGGCTTAATTCCTTGTCTTTACTTCATGAGGTTGATGTAGGCTGTATGCAGCAGAGTATATGTTACTCAGAGGGGACCCCGTAAGGCGCTTTATCATGTTTCTCTACCATAAAGTGCATCCAAGAGAGCACTTTTGCAGCGGTATTTCAAACATACAAGCACCCTCCTGAGTCCACCAGTAGCAATATTGGTGATTCAGCTGATTCATCTGAACAATCATTTGATTCATTGCCATGAAATTTCATGCAGACATTCCTGGTCTCCAGAGGACGAATCCTACAGACTTTGATGATCCCCTGATTCTTTTTTACGAGCGCAGAATTATTCAGTGAAATGTGTTGGCATATACTGGATGGACTGCCATAAAATGTGTACAGATATTCATAATTCTCTCAGGATGAACTGCAGTAACTTGACTTTTCCTCCTTTTCATCAGATCAAACTTTTCATTTGTTCCAAACTTTTGTTTAAGGCTGAATATCTGCAAAACTCCCATCAGCCTCAGCTGCTCTTTATGTGAGACTAAACTAAGACATTGAGCTTGGTACACATAATACCTGCTAACTACCAGCGTGTTATTGTCCTTGTGACCAGATGAGCGTGCTGACATTTAGCTCAAAACAAAGTAGTACAGTACAGCCTCACAGAGCCGCTGGCTTTAAACTCTTCGTATTGTTTGTTTGTGATGCAAGGTGATGAAAACTTAAATCAAGTTTTTTCAAAGGCACTGATCTCTTCCCAAGTTACATTCAAGCCTAATCCCACTCTGAGTCACTGTTCGCCAAAACTAGTTCACATTCATTTAGAAGTGAAAGAGAAAAGTACAAACAGATGGCACTGGAAAGCTGTTTTTACAGCCGTCGCACACATAACACATGTGAAAAACCTCAAAGCAGGTGACCAGCATAACATAAGGACTCTTTCATTGGCATGTAAGACAAATCAAGCATCTTCCCATTTTCTAGTCAACACGCCTGCAGATGCACTTAAGCAGGACTGACCCCTCCTCCCCAGAGAGACTAAAGGGAATTTCACAGGTGCCCGGATTCCTGAACTCCCAGGGGGGAACTCCGGGCCGTCTGGACCCTGACATTCCTCCTGCAGCATGTGGAAGATTCATTTCTCCTGACTAAAGGGGCTCGCCTCCAGCCCTCCGATACTGCGATCGACTCCACAGCAGCCGGTGAGGGTCGGTCAGCGGGTGAGAGGTCGAGACGCAGGCAGCCGAGGTCGGGAGGGTTCACGCCACGATGGGAGAAGTTCGTCTCCTCCATGAATTCCCTTTCTGTCTACATCTTATAATTATCTGTGTGTATTTTACAACCAGAATCTGTTATCACTAAGTTTTGCCGTTTTATGTTTTGTATTTTTATCTTGTCGGTTTATTTATTAGCTGTTTCTGTCATTGTGAGTATCTGAATCTTTTTTGCTTCGTATGAATGTTGAGGTTTGTTTATACACATATACTTTCTAAACAAAGCTTAATAGAAGAATTAAGACATAGAAAAAGCAGCATGTAAGATATCCAAGACATCAAAACAGCAGATATAAAAAGTTTAATAAAATTATCTTAGCACTTTTAAGCTTATTTCAGAGCTCTCAACCAACATTAGAAGAGATGATGTTGCTATCTTAAAGTTATACTGTAAGTATGTTGAATTACATTTTTATTACATATTATTGACACATTAACTGTAAGTTAAGGTTAAATGAATGAAACTAGGGTCATCCCTCTTTATGCATCATACAATACATATTTATATTTTCAGACCACAGACAGACTTTTTCAATGAGAAAAGAAGTCTGATCAATGACTGCGAAAAAAAAAAAAACATTCAAACTTAAAAGTACCTGTGCTTGGATGAAGATGTATAATTAAGATAATCATCTTAATACAGTCCCCTGCCTACTTTGCAAATTTGATCCTTTTTTGTAGTTTTTGGATAAACTGTAAGTGTGTGCTTTGCTTACTGCAATCTCAGCTTTGTCTCACTTCAGAAGAGAGTTTACGTCTCAAGTTGGTCGTATTTATGTGGTGAAATAATGCTGAGTGGCATAATGAGAAACTATGAAATCATCTGTGAAAACTTTTAATGTGCTTTGAATATCTAAACTGCATCTTACTCAAAACAGGAAACTGAGAATGAAAACAGATCAAACTCTCACAGAGCAGAATGTGAAGACATCCGTCAAACATTAAATCTAATGACTCCCAGCCCGAATCTTCGACAAACATCTGCTCACATTGTCACACTGCCGTCTGTTTATTGTTCCCTTTCAGCATACCTGGAATTTAACAACCACAGTTACAATATCACTGCTTCAAACTTCAAGTCGTGCTCTTCACAGCACAAAGATCAAAACTTCCATTTAATCTCTCGGCCATCATTTTTGTGCATACAGAGCAGATTGCGTTGCACAGATTTCACGCTCTATATGGAGACACATTCCTGCGTGTCAGCTTAGATCCAGCCCTCTAAAAGCAGGACAGGCCTTAACCTGTTCGCAGCTCTCCTGACATCCTGCCCCCTCCCTCACAGCACCGTAACCCAATCGCTCACCTTTGCTGTTTTTTGTTTTTTTACTGGTGACACTAACCTGGCATTGTTCCACAGAAAAAAAGAAAAACAATCATGAAATACATAAATCTCTCTTTTGAACTTTGCTATCTTTTATCTGATCAAGATCTTCAGCGAACCATCTGAGGTTTCATTTCTTCTTTTCTGCTTGCAAAAAAAAGAAAAAGCACTCGTAAACAGCAAAAGAATTTACAGGAGCTTTACTTGGACTAATCCCAAACTGAGTGGCTCACAAAGCAGAGAAACAAAAACCTCTGTATGTTTGTCAGAGCGGAGGCGGCTTCGATCACTCCTTCAGTAAAAGTCGCTCACCTGCATGTCTGGACTTGCTTTCCATGACAAATATGACCCATATTGTTATGGTGGAATGTGAATTCACTATAGCGGCGTTCAATCATTGATATTTTTCTGCATTTAGTACTTTTGAACTGCAATACTTTAAGTACATTTTCCTGATTATACTACCTGTTTCTTGTGACAGAGTATTTTTACAGAGCAGTATTTTTACTTAAAGGACCTCAGTGGAACTTTTCATTTCATGTTGGTTTTGGCGGTCCTGGTGGACAAAGGCGGTAGTGTTTCAATCGTTGGGTTACACGTTTCCTCCACTTCAGTTCAACCTCGTTCTGGACACCGACCTTCACTTCACAGCTGAAACAACTTAAATTCAGCCAGAGCAAACCCCAGCTCTGTTTCTACTGATATCGCGGAAAAATCTGACCGTTTGGCAGATTTCATAACCAATTAAAACCTCCAGAGTGCTTTTAAGTAAAGGATCTGAATGCGTCTTCCACCACAGTTCTCAAGTTTTTGCACCTGCGTTTACGTGCAAAGACGTGGTTTTGCTTTCTGCTGAGCATAAATTATGCATCACTAATAACCACGCTCTTATTGTAGAAAATACTTCTTACGATGAGTGATATGGAGATCAATTCAGCAGAGACTCACAGTGCTTCATTAGTAGCACAACAAATCCTATTATGGGACTTTTTTGAAAAGCATACCATGAGAACCATGTTGCTGAGAAAATGCCATTCAGAAATGTGTGTAAACATCATTAAGATACAAGAAAGAGAAGGGAAATCTTCCTTTGATTTGTTTTTACTAATGCCATATGCTTATCCTGTCTACATTCCCACAAATGACAAATTGGAAATCCCCACTTCACTTAAAAAAAAAAAGAGTGCAAATTTAAACACATCATCTGCTTAACAGCCAGCTATTTCGAGAGAAGGAATCTGGTTCTCTCTGTGGGCGATCCAGAAACTATCAAAGCCTCAGCATGCACGACAGATGCATGAGATGTTTGGGCGCCAAATGACTCGTGTTATTTTTGTTGTTCTGTGGTACGTGCCAGTGCCGTGGAATGATAATAGAGGGTTATTTGAAGATTTCTACGCCAACCAGTTTTGGGCTTTGGCTGAACGCAGAGTTTTTATCAGAGCGCAGTGCGATTTGTACAAGGCTAATTATCTGGCATCACGTTTGCATTTTGGCCACTTAGCTCTTGGCTGTTGACAGAGATACTGGCTGTGGTGGGGAAGAAACTTATGACCCCTCTTGATGTGGGACGATGCGTAGGATCAGCCCTGCCGCGGCTATACGAACGAACTTGAGCGTTGTTATTGGTGGTCTGTCTCTTAACGATGAGGGGAGAACATGACGAGGACAAATGGAGGACAGGGAGGAAACTGAGGGAGGCTCACATTCCTTCACTGCACTTCCAGCTCGGCCAATCTGTTTGACACGAGATACGCCATCAAAAGATTATTTCCCACAGTAACCATAACCACACTTTTTCCTTTTCTTTCATTTATACGGTGTCAAACTTCTAACCAATTTCACACTTCCTGGAAACTCTTAAAGCTGCTGACTTGTCATATGTCATCCAGACGGTCCTCCTTCAGATGTATATATGTGCACTTAACACTCAAAGTTCAGTAGAGCCAATCTGTTTTCTGAAAATAAGCCTTAGTAACTTTTCCATAGTTTTTCTCAAGTCAGTCTCTTCTGCGATAATTATTATCATTTAAAGTACACTACAGATCTTAATTACAAGCACTCCAGTGTAAAAAATAGCACAGCTAGTTGTAATTACGAGTATGAAATATGAAGTGGAATTTCTAATGCCTATGACATTTACCGGTTTATTTTGAGAATTACAGAAATGTCCGCAAGGTGTTCTCAGTTGGCTGTAAAGTCACACGACTTGTTAACAAAACTAACTATCTATCTATCAATGCTGCTTATTGAAGTAGCCATAATTGCCAGTTTTATATCATGTAATATTCATGTCAACATTCAAAAAATGAAAATTGTAAACCATGGATATATCTGTAAAAAAAAAAGTGCATAATCTACATCACAGACAACATACCAGCATGTGTGAGTGATTGCTGCTCAGCCACATATGCTGTGAGTGTGTATAATAAGTACCAGCTATACCATATGAGTCACATTTACTGAGCACATGTACTGTACCATGACAAAGCTAAAGCATTTTTTTTACTGTAACACAAATGGAATTCTGTACCACAAGCACAAATGAACAGCTTCATTTTGAGCCTAATAGATAGCCTGTGGGTTTGGAGGTTGGAGTTTGACCCGCGGAAAGTGCTGCGTATGTAGTTAACATCAGCATGTGAGAATGCCGCCCTCCAACCCGCCGGTTGTGTAACAGCAGGCTCGAAGCTGCGGCTCTGCGCTCTCTGTTTCGAGGGAATGGAAGCGGTTTCCTCCCAAAGAACGAGGGTGGATCCAGGCAAGTCCCTACAAACTGGATGCTCACTTTATTTCAAAACTTCATCCTGGGAACATAAAAAAAAAACACGAGCCAGATTCCCCCCAAGAGGAAAATATTTGCATCATCTAATAATGCGCGCCTGAAACCATAATGCTTGTCAGATGAATAAATGATGCTGCGGAATGTGAAAATCTGTTGTTTTCTGTGAAAATATACATGGGCCATGGAGACTAATCCCACAAAGTTGTTGCCCCTCCAAACTTCCCCAGCCCAAGTTTTGAGTTACAACAAAAGCATGTTTTCCCTGCCAAGACAGCCATTAGGGTTTTCATCTCCAAATTTATGGACTGTCGTTAGTGCCTCAGGTTTGCAGTCTTACAAAATATCAAGGGCCTTGTTGTCCCCTTTCAAAAATTGAAATCTCGAACTTTTCCCCCTGAAATTACATTACGAAATCATTTTACCAAGTATGTTGTGGAGGAAACTTTTACCGCCTGGATTATATTCACCAGCAAATCCAGATGTTCATCCACTTTGCAGAACATACAGAGAAGTGGTCGGGGTAAGTGATGGTAGTTCACCCGTGATAGAGCAACGTTAAAGTTAAAGCCAGGTGGTTTAGCTCTACATTTAGGCAGGGAATTTCCTCATTCAACCAAGCAATCAAGACCACTAGTGGATAACGCTGCAATTTAGAAGCAGGCTTTTGTTTTATTTGGACCATAGATGCAGTTTTTTTTGGAGACACGGTTGCTTCCACTGTTCCACAAGTTCATGCACGAGCGTGTGAATGCACCAAAGGCTATTTCATCAGGGTGGAGGAAAATTATTTCAGTGCTGAGCACATCTACTGGAGGCTCCTTTCAACACCATGAAGGCCATGAACAGCGTTTCTGTTGACTTGATAAAAACAGTGACTGACTGACACACATACGGACTAATCACAGGGTTGAATTATTTGCATTATTTATATTTTATACTGGGTGAGGTACCAATGCTAAATTTTAATTATTTTAATTACGGTGAAAACTGGGACAATTTGGGAATGAATGTTGTATAATTTGATCTCTATCTGTCAGGACTAATGTCACCCAGGACAATCCCAGATGGACCAGGACATCTGGTCACCAGCACCAGCATGAGACTGACTTTTATGGATAGTGAAATATATCACCAGCTATTGGATGGATGGCCATGAAATTTTTTACAGACATCCATGTCCCCCCCAAGATGATTTATAATACCTTTGATGATCCCTTAATGTTTCCTTTAGAAGTCAGATTTTCAATTGGTCTGGCACTTTTGTTTATGATGAAATAACCAAGCCTGCAAAACATTTCAAAAACACAAGAAAATCTCCTAATCTTCTGTTATCTTTCCTTTGAGCTGTTGTTTTCTTGCTGCTTCATCAGTTCTGACTGGTTGTTTTGACTGATTATCTGTCTCATATGCTACTGTCAGGGCATAGTGACAGGTCCTTTATAAAGTAGTTACCTACTTCTACTTTGATAGTAATGCCATTGTGAGCATCTGCCATTGTGAGCATGATGCTAGCATTTAGCTCAGTGCAGCATCACAGAGCTGCTTGCATTTCTTCTATTTGTGTTTTCACAGGTTGCAATGCGAGCTTGTCATCCGGCAAATATGCAGGTCCAAGTCAAGATAATATTGACTCTTCTTGGACTACGTCAAGACTAAAGCAGTCTTGGTTTCACACTTCCACTTAAGTAACAGACATCGTAGTCACTTGGTCACTTCAAACACACCACTTCAGTCACTTGTTGCATCAATATTCTCCAAATGAAATGCACACACTGCACAGTAAAGGTCCTCAGGATAAGAATAGTTGGCCCTGTGAGGCACAGGAAGAGACCTGTTTTGCTAAGGCCTAAAGCTGGAGCTGGTTTGCCTCGGTGACGCTGGGGATCAGCCCAACCCAGCGCAGGATCACAGTGCTCTCCAGTTCATAGCGGGAGGAACATCTGGTTCTGTTTAGGCGCAGTGTTTATTCCACGTGTCGTTCCAGGCTGTTTGTAATGCGTTCCTGTGTCTGTAGAGTCAGCGAGGTCCCAAAGACTGGAGTTCAGCTGCGAGATAGCAAAGTTAATGCCCCCCCTTGACTTCAGGATTGTCCTTGAGCCTGGTTTGAAATGAACTTAATCTTCCCCATCCTTGACCGTTGGATAAGAGCTTACCATTTCTACCCTCAGTCTGCAGTTTTCTTCTTATTGTCCTGTGGCTGTGTTTAGCGTAAAGGCAGGTGGTTTAGCTCTACATTTAGACAGGGAATTTCCTCATTCAGCCAAGCAATCGGGACCACTAGCGCGTAACACTACCATTTAAAAGCAGGCTTTTGTTTTAGGAGGAGAAAATTGCACCGTTAAAGCCCTGAAATAGAAAGTGGAGGGCATGACACACACTCATTTCGTTGCTCAAAAACTTTTTTCTTGTCGCCCCAAAAACAAATGAATAAAGTTACAGAGCAATGCAGAGGGCTTGTAAATGTAATTTTAAGGAGTTGTGACCGAAATGGATAGAAAAAAACAGCATCGTTCCCATTGTTGTGCCCGTTCCCAAGTGCCATTATCATTCCCAAGTCCAAACCTCTGGGTTTGAACATATTCCCAGTCCCCTTTTGCCTCCTGATCCTCTCAACACCCCCAGTCTACCAGCTTCCTGGCCAAGTTTATCACCACTGCCATGCTGATGTCCTTGACAATGACCAGGAAGTGGATGACCTCAGCCGCCTTCAGATCAGGCACTGTGACCTGCAGGCCGATTATCAGGAGCCGCAGGGATACAATGCACCGTGTTTTTCGAGGAAGAGCTGTAAACATATCTGCAGGCGAGGATTGTTTACAGAAGCTCACGACCTCCAGATCTGGTGCCAGACTGGCTGAAGAAAAAAAGTCAAACCAGTGCTGCCTGAAGAAACCGAACAATACTGTATACCGCATATTGAGTTAGTGTGACGGAGAGGAACCATTAACAGTAGCTCTAAACTAATTAACAGGAAATGGCTATTTGCAGTTTTTTATGAGTTGTTGTTTCTTAAAGAGAGTTGTATGCTTCAAAACTTAAGTTACTTTGGAACTTCGGAACAATTTTGGAAAATTGGAAATCAACAGTGTGTTATGAATAAATTATTTTCATGCACATTTCCACACAAAGAAGTTTTCCTAATTAAGCCCCTATCAAAGTGGATTTTTCCTTCAAAATTACAGATCCATAAACTACAATCAAACATTACCTGTAATTTTAATTTTATTCATTTATTTAGTTGTTTCTTCCCCGTTTTCTCATTCCTTTTCCCTCTTTAACTAATCTGAAAGCATGAAAACACAAAAATACAAGCTAAATGTCATAAACACGCTTAAGGAAAAGTACTTAAGCATGTTTATTTTTAAGTTATATATGAATACGTGACATGGTATAGTTTTCCAATACTGTAAAAAAGGTTGAATAGAACAGAAATGGGAACAGATTCAGCTGCTGTCGAGCAATGAGGGGTTGTAGTAAAAGCTCCTCAAGCTCATCATCTGGGGAGTTTCTTCAGACATCAAAGGCTTTCATTAATACACAGGCTGCAGAGTGGTAGTAAAAAGTCTGGCAACCAGTGAGAATCAGTTTTCAGACGGGACAGACAGACTAATGTGGTTGCGCGGAGGGAGGAGCTGGTCTACAGGTGCTTTGAAGCCGACTGGCTGGCTTTTTGGGGGGGGTTTGATCACTGAAGTATTATATTGATGGTGGGTGGGGGTGGTGTGGGAGGCCGGGCTAAACGCACAGCACGAGATCACACAGTGAGAGCCGGAGGTGAAGTGGCTCCCAGAGAGGAAACAAGGCACCAGTTAATCATTACCTAATGTGTTTAAAGAGGAGAAACTACAACAGGCCTTTGGATTTTTTTTTCTTGTGTGTGTCTGTGTGTGTTTGAGGTTTCCAAAAATACGGGAGAAAAGAGTGACGAATCACAAGTAAATATTGTGGTGTCCTCCCAGCTAATGACAGGGTGCTTTGTAGGTTTCCTCAGGTGTTTAGATTGTACAACACACTTTTAGTACAATAAAATTTACTCTCTAGATTGTAATTTCTGGTTAAATTTAGAGAGGAAAAGTAAAAGAAAAATGTTGCTTCCCAAAAATGCCATTGAGGTAATTTACTTAAAGAGGCTGTATGTAACAATTTCCATGTTTTTTGTACTCAGCTTGTTAACAGATTGTAACACAGCTTCAAAAATAAGACCATAGCCAATGTTACACCCTGTAGACTCATTTCAGTGTGCAGCAATGGCTAGTTAGCTCTATGATACAACTATTTACTACATTTAGATGATGTTATTCTGAATATTAATGGTGCATGTACAATGCTAGAATACACCTGATCAATTCAACGTCCACTCAGAAAACAAGCATTTTAAAAGTATCTAATTTTATTATTGTGATTTACTATTAATATTTTTAATGTGTGATCACAGACAAGTAAATGAAACCTAATTTAAAATGACAAAAGTTTCTATTTATGTAGTATCAAGCAAGACTGCAGTGAGGATCATGCTGCAGTTCCTCTTAATTGGCAATAATTAAACTGATTACCCTGAGATCATCCTCTCTTGCTGCCTTTTAATGTAACAAGATTCTTTTGAAAACCTGGCCCAGCAGTTTGTTCCACGTCATTAACATGAGAAAAAGTTACGCCTTTGAGCGAGGCATCCTAATGTAGACAACAGGTACGGTTCACAGCACCCAGAACACAAGGTGGGTGGCGCTCCCACGGGTTACTGTTCTCCTTAATTAGCCCATTACTGGATGACAGAGGAACAGGCCGACCTGCGGGGGATTAATAGCTCACAAAATTCCCTTTGTTGATCTTTGTATCCCACCGACAACCATCCTGTCAGATACAGTAAAGCATGTTTTTACGATAGAGGGCAAAGCTGTAAAAACTAAGCCTTTAAAAACAAATAAACAGTTACCGGGACTGTAATTACAGCCTGCCACACATTTATACTGGGCTCTGTAGGGTGTGACGGCAGTTTTGGTGCTTGAATACGAAGTGTAATTGATCAGCTGGCAAGCACAAACAAGACCGAGGCTCCTCATGGAGGCAGCATCAATTAATCAACAACATCAATCCAGATATTACGCAGGACCAGCTGATTCAGGTTCAGGATAAGCAAGAGTGTGATGTCTCTTCATGTCTTGTCATGTTGTCAGAGGAAAGACACTCAAAGCTGCGTCATCGGGACAAAAAAACACAGAGAGCCAATAAAGAAGCCACGTTCTCCAGCGCGGTGATAAACACCTGACGAGCCTGCAGGGCTGACTCAACGGCAGGATGCTGTTTAATCACGTACGGGGAATGTGCCTTCAGGTGTGTTTTTCTATTTTGAAACAGGGAGCTTTTGCTGGTGTTTTGCCTCATCATAACTCAGTCGTGCGCCTGGGTTGTCCAAAGGTATAATGGGAAAAATGGGGATTTACAGCCGTATTCAGCTCCATTTTAGGGGCTCCCAGAAAGTCTAAATGACAATAATTCTAAAAAACGTCCCCATAGTTTTGTGATTTACAACAAATAATCAGGACTTTTTCTTGAGCTGTTTCAAAGCTATAATGATTTCTCACCTTTGCATTTCTACTCTGTGTGGCCGAGCTTTCTTCAAACTCACAGGACTTCATTTTAAAGTCTATCCATGTTTCTATTGTCTGTAAAGTGACCACATATGTGTGAATAAAATGATGCAAACATTTACAGTTTGTTGTAATGCTGCAGCAATAGATATCCCAGTAGATAAATAGAATACATCTCCTGTAAAGCACATCATTTATATACTATGTATGCATTATTGTCAATATAGACTCAAACAAGACAGTTTTTTCCTTTGTTTAAAGCTGCTATAATCAATATTTTTCATATTAACAAGGTGCAAGACACCATGAATTTCAAAAGAGTTACTCCCTGTGATAAATCCACAGAGATTTATCACCACACAACAGCTGCCCTCTGACCTTTGAGGCGCCTTAAAGCTCATTGTTTTTGTTTTACAGCCCAACTAGTTTTCTTAGTTCTTCTTACTTTCTTAGTTTTCTTTCAGCACTCTCATCAAGCTATAAAACAGCCTAAACTGACTGACTTGTACGATTCGCCTTTCATATTACCTATTCATTATATAAATATGTAAATGATCCGATGGAACGACTGCCCAACAAGTTCTCACTCCATGAAAGTTGGAGCTAATCTGCAGGGTGACAATATGTCGTCCTGACAGATTTGAAAACATAAGCAGTTTTGGGTTGATGTAAGGCGTGTTATGGATGTTGTTTAGACACTGAGACAAGCAGCTGCTGTGCCGGGCGAGCCTCCTGCTGGCTCCCCTGAGAGGCAAAGCGCAGCATAAGTCACACGACGCTCATTTCATTCACTTGGAGAATCATAATTCTTCACTTTGCTCATTACGTCTGACTAGCAGCCAGGAAACTTCCACTCATGAGTTTGCTCATCGCGCTCTGTTGTCCCGAGCTGCTCTTCTGTCGTCCTCTGGAGCCTGTTGCTCATTTGTATGACGCACAAAAACATCTTAGATCAGGTCAATCAATGCGAAGGTCTTCAGATGTGACGTGACATTGATTTTCTTTCATGCAGGCCTTTTGGGAAATTTGAGTAAATGGGGTAAAAATGAGGGTAAAGATCTCATGCAATGGCATGGAAAATAAAGTCCAGTCAAAGCCAGATTTATTTCCGAGACACTTTAAACAAACATCAAAAAGTGTTAAACAAAGAACAAAGGCTGCAAGTAAGGATCAAACCCAACGATAAAACCACAAGACAGAACAGGCACATCATGGACTCCAAGTAAAGAGGCCCGGGTGTGTGTGAGTGTGAGTGAATGGCTTCGTCTCAAAATGAATGAAAATCCAATCTTTTCCAATCATTAGCTCTAGTTGTTTGTACTAATAGAGGCATCCGGTGATGGAAATGCAGTTTAAACAGGGATTTCTATTTGTGAGGGTAATGACAGGTGAAATTAGTGACGGCAACATCACCCACATAGAAACACAGTCCATCTGGAACAAAGGAAAGTGTGCTGTCCCGCCTCCCGCGTCTCCTTAATGTCTCCTCCATTTTGTTTTTCCAAAAGGCTGAAAAGGTTTCTGAGAGCCGACTATGAATAATTAAAAAAGCGACTTCCTGGAAACTATTAATTTCATTGTTTGATGACATTTACTGCATATGAACACAATTATCTGCCCACACTGATCCGTTAAAACAAACTGAACTACCAAAACAGGAAGATAAATGGGTTTATTTAAAGGCTCAAGCGATTATGGGGGAAAGTATAAAGGTTTTGCAGAAGAGCCAGAAAATATCAATAAAGGCTGCTCTCAAATACTCCTCCGTCTGCTCAGACAGACAAGGCTGTCGAGCTGCTAAAAGCAGAATAACTTAGCTCTGCAATCTCACAATTAGCAAGTGCAGTGTTTGGCTGAAGTGAACAGAGTGATTGTTTCAAATCTGTGCCGCGGTCTGACTCAATGCATACAAAGTGCCTGTTTATGCTAGTCTGCTCCCACAAAAATGTCCTTTTCACTGTTTGGTGATAATATGTCCATTAGCTGTTGTGACAATAGGTAAAAAAAAAAAGTCATTATTTTCTCTAATTAAAATGAAAACGGATAATGCCGAGAGTGGAACAAAACTGGGACATTGACTCATCCGTCGTGTGTACATTTCCATTCAGGGATGAATTTTTAGACCATTGGTGAAAGGTTGGCGTCTTATGATTTCTTATGATCAGCCAATCCCATAACAAGACCAAAACCAACAAAGTGCTGGTCCACCTCTCAGTACTTTCTGACCAACCAGCGTCTGAGGAGCTCAAAGCCCATTTGTTCTTGTTGAAGACGTAAATAAAAAAAAAAAGATTGAAAAAAACTGACCCGAAATATGCAGTTTTCAAAGTAGTGTCCTAAAAAAATCTGGGTACTGTGGTTTTTGAAAAGGTTACTTAAACATCAGTGAATAGAGCATTTGTTAGGGACTATTTTCAGCTGTGGATTAATACCAGGAAGTATTTACAACATCGGTACAATGTATCAAAATAAACTATAATTACATAGCACATTTAAAAACTGCCATTACAACATGCCTTTGCAGCCCTGTTGGTTAGCAGTGTGGTCTGACTGAAATATGTCAACATGTATAGAATAAATTACCATAAAACTTTCCACAGACATTCATGATTCCCACAGGATGAAGATTACCGACTCTGGTGATCCCCTGACATTTCCTGTAGCAGCACCAGCAGGTTTACATATGTGATTTGTGATGCCCTAAGAATGAATTACGATACATTGGATTTCCTGTTAACTGCATCCTGATGTTTCTTTTATGAAGAAATATTTGCATAATTGCAAAGATTATCATACTGACGTGCTAAAATAGGATTGTAAACATGTTTTATATTAATATGTCTGTTATCATCATCTCATATAATACTTGAGAACTTTTCAAAACTGTCAAGCATTAAAGAAAAGATTAAAGAAAAATACAGCACCATTAATATTCAGCACTCAGGTGACCTGTGTGTCACAGCTGCAAAACATTTTGGGAAATGATTTGAGTTCATGTAAGGCTTAAAACACTGCGAGGCACACAATTAAAGCTGAGTTACATTGGCCACACTTGTATTTTATTCCCTCGGTCAATCGTGAAATTACTGTCTGTTTGAAGGCGCGGCCGGCAGCCACAGAGCAAGTGAAGCTGTTAACTTTAACTGAACTCTCTTTGCAGTTATGTTGAATTATACCAGAGCGAGTGAGGGAGACAGAAGGGGACAGAGAGGCAATAACAGAGAGAGAGAGAAAGAGAGATGGTGACTGGGGGTGAGGTCTTTGCCTTTTCACAATAGCTCTACAGTTCGCATTTTAACTAATAGCATCTTGGGCTGCGGTAAAGGCAGTACGCCACTGCAGAGGGCCAATCACAAGGAGATGCTGGGATGTCTCACCAGTCCCAGTGGGAGATGATGTAATCAGATGGTGATGTAATGACGGGCAGCAGGGGGGGACCCACAGTGTAAACGTTACCCCCCCTTCTCCCATCACTCCCTGATGTCAGATATGACCCTGTACTCTGTCAGCGTCAGGTCGCCCTGCAATTACTGACTGTAACAAACCATCAAGTCTTTACCTCGTTACCTCACTGTGTTTACACAGCGAGAAGGAGACTCAGTGGGATGACCCGCTGTCTGAAACAAGCAGTGGTTATTCGTCACAGTCACGTGTGCTGGGGAAGACAGGCAACCCCACCTGTATGTTCCAGCAAAGTCCATTTAAAGTTTTAAGGAAAACATTTTAATTCTTTAATACAAGGAAAGTACAGATGTAGTTAATTACAGTAGCAGTGGCCCCGTTCCGGTTAAGTATACGACATGGATCAATACACTTCCTGTGAAAAAGGCCTATTGAATTATTGAATCTCTTGACTTGAGGTCGGTGCTGTTCATTAGTCTGCCAGCCTCTGAGTGTGTAAAAATAAGTCATTAATTAGTCATGAATAATTTGGCTGCGCGTCATTGAGTTTTATGCCAATTTTACTGTATCACTGTTGGCGTTCTCTCCTTGTCGTATGTGTTTATTTGTGTATTTGGACAAAAGCCCACTTGTGGAAAGCAGTTTAAATGTCGTGCTTGGCACTGGTTAATGACACACTGGATATTGTCATTTTAAAGAGAAAACATCAACTAAAATAAATAACTAATGAAAGTTTTTGCATGTTTCCCACCATTAACATAAGCCTACTTCACTGCTGCCAGCCATTTCCAAAGCATATTATGACCCTTTGGAAATGATTTCGCAAAGGCCAGGCAGCTATTGTTTCCCATTTACTTCAACTTTAAGGCATAAACTCATTATAAGGAGGATTTAATTATCTTCACATTTTTGGTTATGTAAAAAAAAAATGACATATTAGACTCCATTTGAACACACCAATGAGGATGATTGTTCAGATCAGTCCCTGCTCACAGCTATAATACTGTACAACAAAAATAAGTATGAAGCAGCATTAAGTTTACTCTAATAAATTACCTCACTTAATAAAGTTTCCATTTTAATTTCATGCTAAATTTACATTAGCAGAAAGTAATGTCTTGCTGGAAGGAAGCAAATCAATCTGAAAGTGCAATTAGTTGTTAATTGGGGAAGTTTTGAAAACCTCAAGGATGATTTGCTGCATTGTTGGCTGCACTCAGTGGCCCCGAGTGGTAAAGCTGTCATTCTTGTGCTTTGTCCTTTTTAATGTCCTACACAGCGTTCCTTACATTATTCCTGTTACATGAGAAAAAATAGCACAAACCTTTAAACCTTTAACAGCGAGCTCACAGCGGGACCAACGTGCCTCTCTAGCACAACCCCGAGGGCCTTGAAACATTTCATCCCGGCTGCTATTTTTAGCCCCCCTCTTGACAGTGTGGGACGCATTTAGAGGGATGCATAAGATGCAAACATTGAGCCTTTGTGTGAGCACATGATGCTCTGCGCTCCGGAGAGCAGACAGAACAGGACGGTCCCTTCACTCAATACGTCCCTCTTAGACTCAAAGAGCCTGACCTCTCAGCTCCTGTCCCCCCAGCGCTAAATCAATGTCTCGATAGAGCACAAGCACACTATGTTTTTGTTCCTCAAGGGAGAGAGAGCTTCGCTCATTTAGCCTTTCAATATGAGAGACGGAGAAAGCGCAAGAAATGAGACAAGACATGTGCAGCAGTCATTACAAAATCATGTTAAGTGCCAAAGTGCCTGTCGAGTGCAGTCCGGATTTGTTTACTCCGACTCATTTTTGAACAGTAAACGGCAGCTGTTCACTCATATGAGAAGTGAGAGAAATCCATGGTGGCCACGGTGTTGAAATCTGAACAGCTGGACACTTCGGAGATGCAGGTGTGAACTCGTGTTCAAATCACAGAAGCACATTTTAAAACCAAGTCCAGGCAGGGTCACGAAGGGTCATCTGGAAATATTTTGAAGTTATCCAGAAACAGCAACATCAGTCAACACATTAAGCTGACATTAACTTAATTAGTTAGATAGCTGGTAAAAAATTGCTGCAACTCCAGGCAGCAAGCTGATGATCTGTCTTAATTTAAGGACCCATTTTTTCAAAGGTTAAAGGATTTTCGGTAATAAATTGGACACCATAATCATTGTAAACTGCTTTTAAACGTTTTTTGTAAAGGTAACATTAAAGTAAAATCAGCCTGTTTCAGGTGAAAATTCTGCTTTCAAAATTATACATGAATTGTTTTAGTATTCCTGACTAAACTTAAAAGTGCTCATTGTGCAAAAGGTCAATTTCAGTGGTGTCAAATTATGGAGCCTTAAAAGAGATATTATATCATTTCTTTATCTTATACACACAAGATTAAATATTTTTCAGGGGCTCTGTAACCTTATTATTCATATCAGTACATGATGAACTCACTTATCTCCAGCAAGAGTCGGTCTAATCTGCAACACAACTGAAAACACCTGTGAGTGTATGTGGGCCCTTCTTATCTACAACAATGCATCATATTTAATTAGTACACTGTATGTTTCTTATGTAAAATAAAACTCGGCCTAACTATAGCAGCTGAAGAAATTTAGTAAGTATAAAGTTGCATAAATTGGAGATACTTGAGTAAGGTAGAAGCATCTTGAAGTCGTACTTGAGTAAATGAACTTAGTTACTTTCCACCACCAAGCAATGGTGCTTAGCTTTAAAAGTGCTGGTACTACAGTATACACGCAAGACAGACATAATAAATGGTTTATGTGATATAGGGTTGTGAATCCAGTGCCTCTAAGAATAGCACAGAGGAGGATTAAAAGGTGTCATATAAACATGACAAGTGGAGCTGTTACATAAATATGGCTTGGCGGTATTAACATTAGGACTTGTCTCTTATCAGTAATTGTGCTGATTCATTGTCTAATCCTTGAAAACTTAACACGCCCACCCACCAACACCGCCTCAGTAAATTTAATCCGGCGTCCTCCTCGTCCCCCTCCCCGTCGCTGGCACCGGCGCTATCTCTGCCTGTGGAGACACAACACGCTGGGAGTCAAACATGTGGGAGGACAGTGAGTTCGTCTAAATCGGTGTCTCTGACGGGGGGTTAGGTGGTGAAGCTTTCCCAGCCTTGACGACACGCGGTGACAGGATTTATAATCCTCCGCGCATCATATCTGTCTTCATTCTCGCAACAAAAAAATGACATGCGTGTAGGAATCCAAGGTCAGACAACACCTGTGGGGTCAGGCCTCCGAAATGGGATTTATGTTTGCACTCACCAGCGTAGCCTGTTTCGGTTTCGACTGGCAGAGAGTGTGGGGAAGTGAAATGAAGAGCCTAGGGACAGTTTTAGTATCTGGACTTTGGACGAGGTGCCCGAAACCCAAACACCTTTCCAGTGAGGATAAATATTTGCTTTTACCCCTTTCCTTTTCCTCTGGTCTACACAACACAGTTTTCCCACATCATACCCTCTGTTTTATCTTGTTTTGCTCTGTAGAGTACATTGTGCTGTTATACTTAAGGTTTTAGTGTACAGGATACAGTCAAGGATTCTGATTTAGACTCAGCACAGATTTTAAAAGTGAGGCTGCTCAGGGACACTTCATTGCACCATGACCCTGCTCTCTGCTTGGCACATGTGAGTTACGATACGAAGACAGCATGACAGGATTTAAGCTGCTCTTTTGATATTGTGAATAATATCAGCTTTGGAGGACTCATAACGGGACAGATGGAGGCAAAAGGAGGCAGAAAGAGACAGATTCACACAAAGTGTCAAAACTGATCTGATGGTTGTGGTGGGACAAGAGCAGAAAAAGCACGCAGTCTGTTCATTTCATCTCTGATCTGACCACACTCACATGTGCCTCAGATCACTGTCATCTCAGCTCTGGATTTTGACCAGGAAAATACAAAGAACGCTTTCAGTGAATAGGAGCAACCACTTAAAGCAAACGCCAGAGATAGCTCCAGCTGTATAGCCAATGAACTTGTTCTGACTGCCAAACATCCTTTGTGTACCACTTTTTGTGGATTGTGGATGTCGGTTATTTAAGGCCGGTTCAAACAGAAAAATAGGACCCTATCAAAACAAAAGCCTGCATTAAAGAATGAAACAATGCACTTAATTAGATTACACTTTTATATAAATGTTCAGTTTGTAACTTCAAATTTCACATTTGAGAACACATTTCACTTAAGCCACAGAGAATCACCTGAGCATTTTATTTTTTTGTCATCATTTCCAGAGGCAGCAAAACATCTCTGATAAAAAAAAAATGACTTTATGCCACCAAACATCAAACATACAAAATTAAAGTCAATATATACCAAAAACAGCTTACAGGAGGGAAAGTATTGGACCTAGATTGATCATGTGACGAGAAATATGACTCCAAATGATTACTAATGCAGCTGAATCTTTTAAGTTCAGGTTGTTGCCACAGTTCTTACATTTGGCTTGGGGCTACGCTGAAGTACCAGTCACCTGTGAAGTAGTTTTGGTCTTGATCACCCTGTCTGATAACCCAAACAAATGCACACCGAGCCCTGCAGTACTTCGGTGAACACAGTAAAGTTTACAGACCTGCTTTGCAAACTCATTTTCACATTTGTATCCCCCAAATCCTAGAGCTGTTAAGTTGCAAATTTCAGTGAAATGTGTCTGTCTCTCCCCACTCTTACTCTGCTCTCAACCCCCAAGTCACAAATTCAGAGAATGTTTTTATTGCACTCAGGGGGGGAGGCAGGAGTGGGGGTCACATTTCAGTATCTTGCAGACACCGTAGTGCCACATTGACCTACTGACGATCAGCATGCAGGTAATGTTTTTTCGGAACATTAACCTGCAGGCATTGACATTTATACACTGGGATGATCCATTAGTTAGTACAACAGACATGGAGAGTTAACAGAGGGGGCTGGAGCAAATATACATGCACATTCCATGCAGTGGGGGCAGGGAGGAGCTGGAGGAAGGTGGAGGGCGGGGGGGATTGTTTGTTTTGTTTTGTTGCCCGAGCCTCCAGCTTTTCCACGGCCTCCGGCTCTGTGACCTCTACGGCCGGGAAGGATCAGTGATTACAATCAGCACTAATCCCTGATACACACAAACAACAGATATTCTGATCCCCGCTGTGACAATCCTCCCTAAACCCGATGCGAGATGTTGGACAAGGTTAGCCCGGGTGATTTATGACTTAGGAACAACCAGTGACCTGTGGCGGGACGGACAATAACTCGCTGATTGAGAGCTGCTGTTGGGACTTCACCAAAAAGTAAATATCTGAATTCATGTTAATGGACTTCGGATGTGTTTAGGAAGCCACAATAGACTCGAGTCTTTCAGGGTGCTGCTAATCGCCCGTAACTTGGGTAACAGTAGCTGATGGATTTCGGGTGGGTTGGGGGGGGCGGGAGGCTTTTCAAGGTGTCCTGTGTTAGTGCACACATCAGTCATGAGGCAACTGCTTGCTCAGGAGCTTCTCGCTGACACACTTTAACCTTGACTGCCAGACAACACATAATATTAATATATGGTGGTTATTAATAGCACAAGTTGCAACCTATACACCAGCCCCAGGTGGTGAGATCTCATAGTTCAGTGCATTATGTGTTGCTCAATACATATTTACAATGACTACATGCTGCAGGGATGCATATTGGCAGGCAAGAAATTTATTGTCAACCCAGGCAGAGGACAGATCTCGTTGTGACCGCAGAGGACAAAGCCTCTTTGTTGAACTCTTGGATTTGGCTGGAGGACAGTTAGCCATCCATGCATTCCTTCTCACTAACCTTGCTCAAAGGCACAAAGACCAGCTGTGACTGACCAGAATGAAGTCACACGAAGTCCTTGATCTCTGGCTCGGGCCAGTCACGGCACAAGTTGAACCGGCACTGACAGACCGAGAAAATCAATAATTGTTTACGATTGTTGTAAAAAGGTCCATTAGCCATCTATCGGAATAGTGTGTTCAATATCCTCCTCACCTGCTCTTTTAGTGGTCAGAGAGGGCACATGTGGGCAAAGCACATATAAATTTTGCATCACGCAATACTCAGAACTGCATTTCATACCTGCAATTAATAATTCAGAACATCTACCCGTCAGTGATCTTTATGAAAGTGATGCTCATAAAGATCATCAATGCCTGATTACAATCAATGCCTGACTTTTTTGAAACATCCACCATTTCAGACTGCTATGATTAAATTAATGATGGTACAAAAGAAAAGGTAGAAAACATAGTTAAATGTACTTTTAAGTCTGCCAAATTCTTGCAACTACAGATCTTGCATTCAGCAACATTGGGTGAATAATCTATGAATGCTGGAGATGTATTCAATAATACAACTATGATTTAAAGGTGCCCTGAGGAGTTTAGAACACTTGTAGTGCCATTGGGCACTGTTTCTACGAGTGCTCTGTTTTGTTGTATATGCACATATGAATGCAGAAAAACCCTGTTAAGCCTGTTACTGTTGGTTACAAGCTTAGCAATGTGTCTGCAAAGGCAGTATAGCAGATAACTTCTTGCTAGAAAATGTGAAAAGATTGCAAATATTTTTAAAAATGCTTCTTTAAATGTTTCAGGAGAATGTAAATTCATTCCAAGTGTTCTTTAGAGCTTATAGATGGCACAATGCAAAACATTAAATGTTACCGTGAACATACATTTGTTTGTAATCTGCAAAGCTTTTAACTTGAAGTTGTCCTGTGGAGTTTGAAACAAGAGTTATAATTTTTATACCAACTATTATTCAATTGCTTTCCATCTTCTTCATTACCTTTGAGGGGACACTGCTGCATTGGTGCACTACAATCAACTGTAAATAAGTATATACTGTGAAAACATTAGGCAGAATGAGTATCATGTGACACACATGCACATACATGTGTGTCCTCGGGCCAACATCCAAGTTGCCCCTGGGAAATGCAGTGCAAAAACAGCACAGCAATTAGTGTTTGTCAGAAAAATGCATTCAGAATTTCTTCCCTGAATAAAGAGCATGTATTACTGGTACTGATCTTCTCATTTATGAAAAATGTAGTGCCTGCTGAGGGCACAGCAGAGTTGGTGAAGTGCCAGCTGGTTGTGTGAAAGCAAAGGGACAAGGCCAGGTATGACAGCTGGTACTTAGATCTGGCCCGTATTGATTCACAGCTACGAGCATGACCCCATGTTGTTACATTAGCCACGTGGATGCCATATCAAAACAAAACAACTTCCCCCTGCACACACAACACACACTGACATACTGTATACTGTTTCCTGGCTCATGTTTCTGCCTCTGATTAAAACAGGACGCGTTAAAATCCAGTCTCCCTGCCAAGCTAGTCTTTGTTTCTGTCTTGTATCTCTCTGTATTATCCATTACAGTGGTAGATGCCCTTTGAGCTCAGAAGATGGACAGGAAACCAGAGTATCGTGTTTCAGCATTTTAGAAAGACCAAAGAAAGAAACCCACTGAGAGAAAGCCCACTGTGTTGCAAATGTTAATGAAACTAATGCACTCTCTTTGCTGTATTTCTCAGCCCTTTTTCTCCTACAGCTATTTGTGTGATTGGGTGGCGCAAATGGCAAAAAGCCATCTTATGCCCTATTTATTTCTGACTGTTTTATTTAGAACTAATGTAACATCTGATGATGTGTTTGATAATGAAAAAGGTGTAAAGGAAACTCAAACATCATTCTGGTTTGCTACAACATGGATATATTTTTATGCTTAGCCATCGTCTCTGATCATGACGATGCACTCATCAAGTTAAGTGCTGAGATATGGGATCATGGCAGCATCAATAAAAAGAAGATCAATGGTGCGACAATCACAACCAGTCAGATTATTTTACAGGTTTTAAGTAAGGATCCAGGTCAGCCAAACTTAATTGGATTTATTTATTGCCCGGCGACAGTTGCAAACATCCATCAAAGTCAGATCGACCTCCTTCAACTTACTATGCACACTGTACTTTTGGTGCAATGAGGGATTATTACCAACACTTTTGACTGGTTTCTTTCTGTTTTACCTGCAAATAAATTGTCTTAGATGACACAGACAACCACTAACACTTACATTCACACTTAAGAGCAATCACGAGATAACCTACCCTGCATGTCTGTGGACCACTATACTACAATGCTCAATGACAACTGGTGGCAATAGCAATGACTATAAGGTCCAAACTGTCATTTAAGACTGATACAAATGTGGGAAATATTAATTCCACAATCTGCTAGATATCTGCAGTATATTTTCTAAACCTCTGGTCTCCTATTCTCAAGGTCTACCAGATAAGTGTAGCTATAAATACAACACTGTGTACAATACTTTTTTGTTCTTTTTTTGGATGATGTCCCTCACAGTGCTACAGTTTGCATCTGAGCTGCATATGCTTTTGCAGTATAGGCTTACATAAGCACAATGAATGAAAGCAGTGTAGTGTTACCATTGTGTATTCTTTTCACTGTACCATCTGGTGAATCGCACTCCTCCACCCCCCGTCCTCTACTCGCCTACTTTCTTTCTTTGTTTACATTTTCCTCTGTCACTGTGTGGTGCGCCGTCCGTCCTCTGGTTTCGAAGAAGCGCACTGAGGAACGAGCTGGTGACTGCGCAGATGTGAGCATGACTTGAATCTTGTAGCCCTTTTGTGTCAGCAACACAGCAGCAATTGTCTCTGCGAAACAATGAAATAGTTGAATAGAAGAAAAAAAAACAAGTGTTGTTGGTGAATCACATTTTATTAACAATGAGAACAAACAATGTTCAAATCTATGGGGGAAACAGGGAAATTAGGGAATTACTGCCATTCGCTATTTAAAAACTGCACCACAGCAGTTTGTGTGTGTAATAAGTAGACAATATAACTGGAGCTGTCTAATCTCCACGCCATTATTTCTGCTTACAGTGCCATTACTGGTGCCACAGAGAAATTAATGGACAGCATCTGAAGAGGGTTTTGGCACAATAACTTAGATCAATGCCCTCATCTATCTGCCTGCCTGCAGGGATCTCAGCTGCTTTCTACAGTACTGTTCTTCAACTAAGTTTATAGTGCACGAGGGCTTCAGAATTACAGCTGCACTTTCCTTCGCGATATTGCAAGACGAGGAGGTTCATTCTAAAAACTTTCGAGCGATCTGTTTCAATATTGCACTCCAATAGAATTACCGTACTCTGGAGTGCACCTTGTAGCCTTCCTTTCACCATAACACTTTGTAATTTATCTTCCAAGCAGATACCCCTCCCCTATTTCCCTGATATTTCCCTGAGGGGTGAGAATATTGAATCAAGGATCTCATGCAACTGACCTGCCATCTGCCTCCTTATTGCCTGAGAACGGATCTACATTCAAAATCTTTCAAGCAAAAGTACATAAAATAAACATGACCGGCAACATCATAAAGATAGTACAGTTTGATCTGGCTCTCGCAACCGGGAAGTTTCCACCTCTCTTGACCCAACATTGTTCAGTAAGATTGGTATGCATCCTTATATAACAGAGCACCAAATGGCCACAATTAGTCAACATCTGCTGCGCTTTGATTGAACGCACGGCTTCTTAGATTTCATGTCCAAGCTCCATGGAGCTTCAAAAACACATACTTGTTGTCAGATTTAAACTGCAGCAATTTACGAGCATTCTGTTGAAGGAAAATGGGAAATTATTGTAAAAGGGCCATCAAGTTCAATCAGCAAGTATGAATAATGGCTGTAGTGTGCAGACAAAATAAAGTTTCCAGTAAATTTGGGGAATGCATTACATCTAACATCACCACAACACCTTCCAAATGCAATAATAGTTAGTACAGTTATGTTCAAACAAAATAGGAGGCAGCATAGTGGTTGCTCGTGATGGCTGTAACCAAAAGGTACGGAGCAATGCGTCAGTATGCATGGGTCCAAGGACAGCTACATACACTACTTCATATATTGTGTATGAACAAGTTTAAGTTTAAGCATAACCTCAAATTTAGTTCCAAATATAGGGAAGTTTTATAATGGTACAGGTGAAATGATATTTAGACAAAATGTGTTCCCAATTGCGGGACAATCTTGTGGTGAAATCACTTTCCTGTTTCAACATGACATACTTCCATAAAGAACTTTCTCCCAGTTTGGCATGGAAAAACTTGACTGGCCTGCACACTCCCACTCAGCATCTTTGAATGTGAACACCATCAGAGAGTCAGACTTTATCACTGCTGGATCTCATCTTGTGTCTGAATGAGAGTGAATCCCTGCACTCACGTTCCAAAATCTTGTGGAAACCATGAAATCAGAGGAGATGAGATATTCACAAACTGTGTGTGTAATGTTTGGGTGTCCACATACATTTGGCCATATGATTTAATTTGAGTCACTTGCTCCAAAGACACATAACCCTTACCTGCTGGCTCCTCTGTTGCTGTGAATAATGTGGAAAAAACTGAATTAGTGGTCAACAACATTTGCAGCTGTGTACCGTGAAATATTCTCTCTCTGGCTGTTTATTGCTTTTGTAATTTGTTAGAATATACAACTGAAGGGGTTTACCACTTTTATGCTTCATTATTCAGTGTTACAGTGTCACAAAACAGAAAAATTGTGTGATTTGTTGCTTTTACCTTGCTACAGGGGTTGGAGTAGCCGCTTATGTCACACTGAGCCAAGGGAAGGGCTGATGGCAAGGACAATCTAGGATGACTGAAGTCGAGTGAGATGGGGAGGGGGTACTCATCTTTCCCTGGGGAGACAGAAACACAGAGGGAGTTATTTCAATTAGTCAGATGTGGCTGCAACAAAAAGGCCCGACCTGCTCTCCGCTGCACCTCCTGCCCAGCAAGGGACAGCTAATCAAATCAAGACGGAGATGGTGCAGACAAAGACTGGAAGCACTCTAGAAGGAGGAGGAGGGGGGGTTGTAAGATGAAGACCATATCAGGTGTGTCATATTTGGAATAGCAATCAACATAGTAGTTTTGGTTTGTATTTGGTAAGAGGTTTTCTTGATATGGGCAGTCCACAGGGAAGTAGTGGGCACGGAAAACATCTCTGGTAACCAAAATTATGAATGAAACTGTTTTGAACATGTTGCATAACTCAGCTGATTGTAGAAGACAATGCCAGGGGTGTTGTTGAGGCATAACATGCAATACTGCGTGCCACTCCCCATCATCCACCAAATGACAGTAAGATTTACATTTTGACTCCTCTTGGCTTACAGCGTGACAGTAATCTGATCAGTTCAGTGTCTGATCCAGGGATTGAGGATTTGTGGTCTAATTTTTTTTTTTTTAAATAATGGTCTGTGGGTAGCTTTGTTGTGCACAGGTCCCTTTCTGATGTCACTTCAAAGCCCTGCGCAATCTGGGCCAGAGGGGGTTTAGCCTGGCTTGACCAGGCACACTTCCGCGCCCCTTTTCATGTTTGGCACTCCATTTCTCTCTCTCTTGACAAGCAGTGGGAGCGGAGCCTGGGCCCCCGAGCACTAATTACAGGTCACCATGTCAACTAAGAGGGGGCTCTCCCTGCTTTTAAACCTACGGCTGACATCATGACAGGGGAGGACAGGGCATTAAGAGAAGCCTGCAGATCCAATATAGAAGGAATTTATCTTAATAAACATGAAGATGAAGCATGTGTGCATATATGAAGGCACAGCTGGTGTCCACTCGGAGCTCTACATTTTTCCTACTTATGTAAGACTGGCGGTGCTTTAATACAATAACATCCTCTTGGCTTCCCACATTCATTGTTTCCCCACTAACTGTGCTTTGGCTCAGGTTTTAATTAGAAGTCAGAAGCACAAAAACACGACAGGCTGCGAAAGATATCTCCTTTACTGCTTGTTTATTCTAGGCCATCAATGATTCAGTAGACTTGATGTTGTAATGTGCCACAATTAAGCCAATCAGTTACAGCGTAGATGATGTGTGCATTATGGTGAATTCACTTCTCTTAATTGAGACTGGTTAGCATAATTTGATTCAAGTGACTTTTGATTCAAAGTCAATTTAACTTATTTCATTTGATTGACTCCCCCTACAGAGCTCACTTACTATTCATCTGACACCCCATGTTACATTAACATGAATATTTTGGATTATTATCTTTGTACACAGCACATCTTCTTCATACAGAGTATGAATTTTTGCACATTTCTATAGGAAACTATACAGCTTTGTCATTGTAAAAAGAGATAAAGTTTTATATTTTTCACTTTTGTGGTGCATGCTTTTAACCTGCGTTTGCTCTTACTGCATACTGTTCCTGCACAAAACTGCAAAATTGCACAGTTCTTTCTATATAGAGACTTGTTTTCCATTCCCACTATTTTCCACTATCTTTATTGTTATGCACCAAGAAAACCAAAACAATTTTCTCATATGTGAAACCTATTTGGCAATAAGATCCTGATTATAATATGCATGTATAGGCAATTAAAATTTGACCTCTCATCGAGTCCAAAGTCTTATAGCATCATGATAATTGCATGTTGCATGCTGTAATATCATATAATTTTAGTATTTGCAGTCTTGGCATCTTTCCTTTATTCTTGTGAAAAGATTTATTACGGGGTTACTAAATTCTCATATTGACTCTGCTTTTTTTAAAAAAAGGCATATAAAAGGAAACCAGCTGCAGGGTGTTGGAGTTTAAAAATACTTGCTGCTTAACATCGCAAAACTTTTTTTTTCTCTGTGGGGTTTATAATACACCCAGGGCCGGACGATGTTGCCATCCCTCCCCGCCTAAGACGCCTGGCACGCCGGCGTCCGAGAGGAGGAGCGCGGCGGAGCTCCAGGACAGCACCGCGGGGACGAATGGAATGAGAGGCAGCCGTGGGCGACACCAACTCGGCATTTCATTAGGGGTGTCCGCTTCTATAGTGACGACCATAAACACGCACACGAACAATGTGGAGTATATTGGTGAGAGTATTTTGAAATGATTAAGTTATATATCTTACTTTTGATTATCTGTGTTCTTGTATTGATGCGTGTTGGTAATAAATCCACGTCTTCTTTAAAGTGCCTCCCCCCTTTCGCACTTTTTCCCGTCGCACATGTATTCCTATCTGGCCGTTGAAGCTCCAGCGGGGACAGACTGTGGTTCGTAACGAAGGCGGCACATCAACGACTCTTCCCCGAAACTTACCCAAGTTTTTCTCCCTAAAACTGTGGATTTTTCTCCCTGTTGCTTGTGTTTTTTCTGTTCTAAAACGCGAATTAACAAACTCGGATTAACATTTTCCCAAAAGGAATAACTTGTTTTCTCGTTTAAAGGTGAGTTTACCAGGCTGGATGCTTTTTTACTCCTTCAGTTTAAAAAAAAATTACGGTTACGACTTTTACTTTTGCAGCGACGCCATTTTAGCTCGAACGCTTTTAAATAAATGTTAAAAATGAAGTTAATATCAGTAAATGTCCACGTATTTCAGGTTATAACAGAGTTTTTGGCGGAGTTTAAAGCTGCTCGAAAGCGAAGTTTTGTTGCTTCACCCATACTGATGCTGCCAATGTACTTTACATGCTACATAGACACGAAATATGAGAAGATTTTCGTTTTAGTTGACTCATTTTGTCTTTTCTTGTAATTTTTCACACACATCTGGTAAAGTAGATTCATGAGGAATGTTTACCCACTTTTTTAGCCTTGTACTAACTTTTATCACATACTAATGTTGCCGGAAAACCAACCTGGTGCTTTCATAATGTATTTTTTCTTTGTATGCTAACGTTAAAGTATATGTCTTTGTTGGGGAAAACTTAGCAAAACTCCCTCCTGTGTTGTTGTTGTGTAGTTGCCATGTCAGTAATATCCTTCACATCCATCCAGATCGCCTCCAACAGGACTAGCAAAGTTGTGAAGGTTTCTTAAATGGCACAAAATGATGTGTAACCAATGCTAATGAATCCTGTTTCCTCCAAACCAAATGCAAAATTGCTTTCTTAGCACTCAGGAATGTCAGCAATTTCCCCTCTGATTAATATTGGACCAGAGGGCAACCAGGAAAATGTGAATCCTTCAGTTTTTCCTACAAAAGTTGAGGTTGTGGATGCCATTTGGGTCCATCAGCTTTCAACACAATATCATAATCATTTTTCTCTTAATGCAAGTGACCCTCAGGAGCCAGATGTTGCACTCAGTAGAGCTATTGGGTACTTGATGTCTTGCTCAAGGGCACTTAAGCGTAAAGGATGTGGTTGCTTGTTTGAATTACCCCCATCACTTGCTGAGGTTGTTTATGTAATGTAATAATGCACTGTATAGTTGTTGCACAATGAGTGATGTGTGTTGCTCTTCTCAGACATGCAATTTACCAATTAAAACCACTGTCTCGCTCTGGGATTGTCAAACTCTTCCAGTACACATGGTGGGTTAATCAGCTACCTTGTGTGGCCCATTCCCCAGCATACAGCGTTTGACATACCATCCAGCTGTGTGTGTGTATTTGGTGGGTGGGCAGATGGAAGAAAAACAACTTGTGTTTTTGCGATTGCAACCTTGATGCTTGACTTGGTGTTGAAACAGAGTAAAATGAATGTGAGAGAGTTGGTGCAGGTGCTGTCTGGACAGGAAGAGCACTGCCTGAGTAGGAAACAAAGAGGAAACGTGTGAACAAAGATGGTCGGTGACTCATTCAGATGAATCTGCGCTGGAATGCGTGATGGGATGGCCCGTAATTGCGCAAGGCAACCCCTCGCCCCCTACCCCTGTAACTTTATATGAGTGCCATCAGGAGCTTTTAACCTTCATTTTACTGTACTGTCATGGCACTACACATGACACATGGCATGACTTGTTAAAGTGAACGCTTGATCTGTTGTTTTTCTGACTTTAACAGTGATTTCCTCAGTATTAAGTGGAGCATCAAAAGCTCAGGTGAATCCTTAGCCCCTGGGTCCGCTTTCTCTGATGCTAACGCTATGCTGTGAATACAAAAACTGTTAGACACAGCACCTGAGCTGAACCTGAATGCATCTGTGCAGCTATACATAGGTAACTGGAGATAACCTGTTATATGCACTTTACGTAATCGTCTCCACACAATGCAAATGCTCCCTGGCTGGTGCACGCTGGGAGGGATTTTCATACCGTCTTGGCTTGTTTATAAAATGCTCTATCCTGAATTTATCGCTCAATCTGCCTCCGGCCTTGTTGCTAGAAGATAAGGTGTAAGAGGAACCATATTTTGAACGAGGGCAGCACAGATTCATGAGAAAGGATGAGATTACTGTTATTGCCATAAAGGAGGAGAAACTTTATCTCTCACCGTCTGACTGCATGTGTGTTATCTCCTACAGTATGTGGGTGTGTATGCCGTCAACTGTCCCTCTTGGTGTAAGTTATACAGGTGCCCTGGGCTCCCCGCTCATATTGCTCCACACTATCTCATCCACATAACTGCCTTTGGATGTAATGCTTGTATCTCAGGAAAGTCAGCTTTTAAAGAGTTGAGCAGATTTACAGAGAAGTGGCCATATGTTTTTAAAGATTATGGTTAGGTTTTTTTTAATGGGTTTATGTCCCTGCAAGTCCTGAAAATCCTCAACATAAGTCTGCATAAATAAAAGCCAGCATCAGCGTTGCATGCTTTTTCTGCAACTGCAAGGATGTTGCACGACTCCTCACATCCATGTCTCAAGTGCACCAAAGGGGACAGAGGAAAGAAAAAAAAAATGGGTCAGTTCTTCCTGCATTTGTCTTCCTTTCTCCCTTTTCCTTGGATTGTGTTTTTTTTTTCTTCCCCACTGCTTACTTGGCCTTCTTAGTGAAGCTCGAGTCCTTTCAAGGAAGTGGACCAGAGAGATTTAACCTGCCAGCATCCCCTGAGGACATTATCAGCTTATCTCACACGATTCTCACAACAGCTCACTGTGTTTCCTGTAGGATATTTTGTAGATTATGGTAGAATTGGTAGCAGGTTAAATGTGTTACTGAAACCCAGGTTCAGCCCCAGGTCAGTAACAGACACCAGAGTTTAGGAATAGCTCTTAGCAGTGTATTTATATCTCAGTATCACAGCTGTAATTCCAGTTGTAAGTCTTGTTTCTTTTTTGGTGCAGGGCGAACAATCAGGCCACATAATGGACTTACATCTTTACTTTGTCTCTGCATCGAGGGAACATTCAGGCGGCTTCAGTCTTGTGACTCTCCTCAGGTGTGACAGTATAAACAATAGCACACGATCCTGCTACAAAAGGCAGGCTCCGGAAACAGATCATCTGCAAAAACCTTTTTCTTTCAGTCAGAGCGGAAGGTCTGCCTTTAACAAAACAACAGGGTTTGGTTGGGGTTTGTTGTAATTGCAGCTCATTTTTTAACCCTCTGCTTTAAGGCCGCTCGCCCTATTTTGAGCATATGTAATGGTCGGGTTGACGTCTCAAGCGGTGTATTGCACTGCGATTGCTAGTTCTGTGGGGTTACTCATGCACAGTCCAAGTCTGAATGCTGGGCGGGGAGGGAAGGGAGCGACTGCTGACTCTGTCCGAACATGTATGGCAGCGCCGGCGGTTTGAGATGTGTGTGTGTGTGTGCGCGCGCGCATGCGCTCAGTCATTGCTCAGAGCCACATGGAAGCCAGATGTTATGAATGTTGAAAGAATTCTTCCATATAGGCAACCAAGCTCAAGTTGTTCTTTGCTGGGAACTTTCCTGCTTGAGCTCACTGTTACTTGTCGTTACTGTTGACAGAGAAACCCACCTGATCATTCCTTACATGTTTAAACAGCGTGATTGTTTATCTTCCATGATTTTTGATAATAACATCATAATGACAGAGTGAAACAGGCATAACACCACCACAAGACCACAGTGCAGCACCCGTTTGAGTTATTTAGTGGTTTGTCTTCAAACAAAGCAAGTGTTTGGACACCTTTTGAATTAATAACCTAATAATTAACTTTAAAAGATGATGCTCGCAATATGCACTTCTTGAAATTTCCAGCTAACTGTGGCCCGATGTAGAAAATAACTTATAACTTTGTATATTTAAAAAATACCTGTAGCTCAACAGCAGCAACAATAGCCAGTGGTGGTGATAAGTATTCCTATAGAGACTGGAGACTAAATCCTGGTTTATGCTTGTCACATTAGCACATTAGTTTATACTCGTTATCCACCGCTATTCTCTCAAAAGCTAGAAGGTGCACAATGAAAAACTTGATGTGAATAGGAAAGAAGTCAGCAAAGACTGCAGTGATCCCTCATATTCCTCCACATCTGACAATGATGCAACAATAAGTAGAAGTCAGCAGCTGAAGTTTAAAATTTCTCTCCAGGGAGAATGCACAGTGAATTCAAATAATGTATGGTAAATATTGGAGCCACAGTAACGACGCAAGTTGTGGTTTAGCCTGAGGCCACCCACCATCCAATTCCTCGACTTTTCTTTGTGAATTATATAACAGTATTACAATACCATGCTGTGTGCGGGCTTGACCTTCAGCGGCTAATGAGCGTGACATTTGATGAAGGAGGACATCCAGGCTTTTACTTCTAGATGTTGGATTTGTACGAGTAAACATATAGACTGTACTTAGCGTGAAAGAATATTATATTTACTGAGCCTGTGTTGTGGATAATTACCATAATTCAGATCCTACATTTCATCAACTTGAGATGAGTCGTTAAAATCTGGTTTGGGTTCTCAGACTTTTAGTTTGACTCTGAGCCAGAAACAGATTGTTTATCCTCCCTGCTAGCTCAGTGAAAATAGACATACAAATATCAGCTGGATGATCTTATGGGGGAGGGATCATAGGAATCAAGGTCTTAAATAGTGCAGTGTGTTTTCCGTCTGCCTCTGAGATTAGGCTTAAAGGCTAAAAACACACACGCACAGAGCATCCAGGTATTTATGGGGGAGCAGCTAAACATGCCTCCGGGCTCTATTAATATCAGCAAGTGTCACAGTTATTTGTTCACGCCGCCCATAGTCTGTTGACAGCAGAGAAAGTCAAATATAAGACGACGACATCAGAGTCAGAATAGCTTTATTTGCCAAGTGGAATCCACACGAGAGCACGTTTCCGGTACATAACGGCAGCCACTTCCCGACATCATGACAAGCCAGCCCAGCCAGGATCCTAAATAGATGTTTAGACGATCCAGAATTAGCTGTTTTGGTGGTCAAGCATGTCGCCCACTGGCGTGCTTTTTCCTGTATATATTTTTTTGACACTGAGCCCCTCCTTTTAGCGTATCGGTAGGTTAAACAGAGAAGAGGAGGGAAGTCTCACTGTGAAGGCTAATGCCATCTTGTGACCAATGTGATTTAGAGCTACCCGTCAGCTCAGCAACATTTCTCATCAGCTGAATAAACAGATCCCTTGGCAGGCAACTGAGTAAAAAGACCAGTTCCCACTCTGATCCAGTCGTTGGCAGTATTTATAAAAGTCGTGGCCTTTGAAAAGGGAGGCTTTTAAATATTTCAGCAAGGGCAGTTTGTGTCTGAATCTCCAGCCCACAAAACAGGCTTCTTCCAATTCAGGATTTGTCTTTGTCTTCTTGTTGCATACACTTAGCCCACTGTAGAGACTCTTTTTGTAACTCCCACCTAAGTTTCCAAAAGGAAAAATGTCAAAATATGAAGGATTCACTGTGTAAATGCAGTAAAATAAATTGGTTTAATTTAGTGGTACTGTTTATTTAGGTCACGTGGAAGTTTTAAATGCTCCTAGATCTTTACTGTTTATCAAATTACTTAATGATAGATGTAGACTGATTTTCTGTTCATTGACTAATTAAATTTGATTAATCAAGTAAGTGTTTGTGTAGGGAGAAGTAGAACATGAATCCAGAAAAAACAGGTTTGGTTAAAGTACTTATTTGTATTTAGGCTTGCCACAAATATAAAAATAGCAGGTCTTCCACTATTTCATTATAAATCAGTCTGCTGAATGTTTCCTCAATCTGTTGTGTAGTCTATAAAACTTCAGAAACTAGTGAAAAGTGCACTTTGCTATTTCTCTCAGTCCAAAGTG